>WNHD01004174.1:0-19277 GCA_011057455.1 Ganaspis sp. Gsp50 | reverse complement strand
AAAATATTTTCCAATACTTCAGAATATTCAAAAGACTTCAAAATATTTCAAGATACTTCAAAATAGTTGAAAGTATATTTAAAAATATTAGTATTTTCAGTATTAAATAAAGTATAAAAAGATTTTGAAATATTAGTTTTTTAATAATATTTTAAAAGTATTTAAAATACTTCAGACTACTTCAAAATACTTTAAAATATTTAAAAACCATTCCAAACTTTTTAAATGGTTTTAAAATAAAAAATAATGACCTTGAGTTATTTAAATTCTAGAAATAGAATTATATTAGATAGAAAATCACTTCTCTAATAAGCCTAAGAGCATTAACTTTGATTATTTCAAAAGTAATTTAAATTCTTAAAAAATACTACAAAGTAAATTTTTTAACACACATATCAATATATTATTAAAAAATATGAAAATTCTCGTATTTTTCTCACGGAAATCATGGAAAACTCATGGAATTTTGTAAAGAAAAATTTGTAGAAACCCTGAATGATAAATTTTGTCAATTGCAGGTATGCAGGGTGGAGGAATCAAAGGCGGAGAGCCAAGAGGAATTCCTTTGGAAACTCGAATTCTGCCGGAGCATTTACGAGGATTAGGATATGTAACGAGACTTATAGGAAAATGGCATGTAGGGTACCATACACCACAACATACTCCTCTTCACAGGGGCTTTGATTCCTTTCTCGGATTCTATAACAGCTACATTAGCTATTTTGATTATCGATATTCTCAAGGGGTGAGTATTTCAGTCCGTATTTTCTAAAATTGCTATTCTAGGTTGAATTGAAATCTGCAATTGATTTTTTAAAATTTGTCTTTCTTTTTCAGAACATGAGTGGCTTGGATTTGCATCAAGGAGACGTTCCGAGTCACGGAGTGCAAGGAGAATATGCCACCGACCTTTTCACAGAAGAAGCTCTTAGAATTATTGACCATCATGATCCGCAGCGACCTTTATATCTCCATATTTCACATTTAGCAGTTCACGCTCCTCTCGAAGTGCCTCTCGACAATTTTAACAACAAGGAGTTTGCTCACATTCGAGAGTCAAATCGAAGAAAATATGCAAGTTGGTTTTCGACCTAAAATAAATTAAATTAAGATTAAATAGATTAAAACAAAAAAAAACAAACAAACAAAAACAAAAAAAGCAAAGATTAAAATACAAACAAAGAGTCAAATCGAAGAAAATATTCAAGTTTGTTTTCGACTTAAAATAAATTAAATAAAGATTAAACAGATTAGAAACAAAAAGAAACAAAAAGAAACAAAAAGAACAAAAATAAACAAAAATAAACAAAAAGCAAAGATTAAAAGACAAACAAAGAGTCAAATCGAAGAAAATATTCAAGTTCGTTTTCGACCTAAAATAAATTAAATAAAGATTAAATAGATTAAAACAAAAAAAAACAAAAAAAAACACAAAAAAACAAAGATTAAAAGACAAACAAAGATTCTTTCAGAAGATCATTTTAAACATTCATTCAGAAGATTTTTTTAAACAAAAATTTACAAGCAAAGAATTAAATTTTAAATACAAAGTTCGAAGTTGCAAGTTCAAGTTCTAAGCTTAGCAAATAATTGTAATCTATTAAAAACTGATAAAAATAGAAAAATTGATATTCATTGGGATTCATACCCAATGGATTTAATTTATTACTTCCTCATAGAGCAGGTATTGCATTAATCTGTTTTTACCAAATTTTCAAGTGATGGTTTCAAGACTTGATGATTCGATTGGAAGAGTTGTTTCCTCCTTGGGAGATAAAGGGATGCTGCAGGATTCGGTGATTTTGTTCCTTACAGACAACGGTGCAGCTTCCATTGGAGAATTCAGAAATTGGGGTTCCAATTATCCTTTGAGAGGGGTAAGAAAATTTACTTTTCTGAAAGCATAAATGTTCGTTTTAGTCACAATTATCAGTCTTCAATTAAAAAAACTTTCTCACTAAATTGGAGTAAATTTCAAATCAAATGGAAGCCTATTTTAAATTCTAGTAAATTTCGATTCGGACAAAATTTCAAATCAAATGGAAGTACATTTTAATTTGCAATTTGCAGTAAATTTCAAATCAAAAAGAAGTACATTTTAAACTCTAGTAAATTTCAAATCAAATGGAAGTACATTTTAAATTCTAATAAATTTCAAATCTGAGTAAATTTCAAATTAAAGTAAATTTCAAATCGGAGTAAATTTCAAATCAAATGGAAGTACATTTTAAATTCTAATAAATTTCAAATCGGAGTAAATTTCAAATTAAAGTAAATTTTAAATCGGAGTAAATTTCAAATGAAATGGAAGTACATTATTTGCAGTAAATTTCAAATCAAAAAGAAGTACATTTTAAACTCTAGTAAATTTCAAATCAAATGGAAGTACATTTTAAATTCTAATAAATTTCAAATCGGAGTAAATTTCAAATCAAATGGAAGTACATTTTAAATTGCAGTAAATTTCAAATCAAAAAGAAGTTAATTTTAAATTCTAGTAAATTTCAAATCAAAAGGAAGTACATTTTAAAATATAGTAAATTTCAAATCGGAATAAATTTCAAATTAAATGAAAGTAAATACTAAATAGTAGTAAATTGCAAATTAAATGAAAGCAAATTTCAACTTCGAGTTAAACTCAACATAAATTGATAAAAGAAGTAATTGCATTCGTTTCTTTTTTACCAGACAAAATATTCCTTGTACGAAGGAGGAATCAGAGGAACAGCGGTACTTTGGTCCCCGAGGTTGCAAAAAATGGCAGTCGTTTCGGAACAACTAATCCATATCACTGATTGGATGCCAACCCTTTACTCAGTAGCAGGTGGAAATTTAAAAGATCTTGGTGATATTGACGGCGTCGATCAGTGGCCTGTTCTTAGTGAAGGTCGAGGCTATGCCAGAGATTCGATTGTACTCAACATCGACGAAGTCACAAGAACCGAAGCAGCAATTCACAATCGGTTTAAACTCGTTCGAGGTAATCAAATTTCCCCAAGAATTACTTCCATCTCTTCCATCTCTTCCATCTCTTCCATCTCTTCCACTTCTTTCATCTCTTCCATCTCTTCCATTTCTTCCATTTCTTCCATCTCTTCCATCTCTACCTAAAAAATATTTTTCAACCATTTTAATAACTTTCCTCAAATTCATAATTCTATCTCAAACTATTTTCGCATCTGTTTTTGAAATTAAACTGATAAATTGAGTAAAAAAAGCAAATTTAATTCAGATGAGTAACAAAAGCAAATTTAATTAAACTGACAAAATGAGTAACAGAAGCAAATTTAATAAAACTGAAAAAATGAGTAACAAAGGCAAATTTAATGAAACTGAAAAAATGAGCAACAGAAGCAAATTTAATTAAACTGATAAAATGAGTAACAAAGGCAAATTTAATGAAACTGAAAAAATGAGTAACAGAAGCAAATTTAATGAAACTGATAAAATGAGTAACAGAAGCAAATTTAATAAAACTGAAAAAATGAGTAACAAAGGCAAATTTAATGAAACTGATAAAATGAGTAACAAAAGCAAATTTAATTTTTATTTAATTATTGGAAGTAAAGAAAATAAATTTAGCGAATTTACGTTGATTATTTTTTAATTTTTTGCGGATCTTCTGACGAGAATTGGATTATTTTTGCAGGTTCAATGAAGAGGGGTTATTATGACGGCTTCCATGGAGAGTCCGGTAGAAATAGAGAAGTTCCTCTGTACAATACGACCAGGGTTTTGAAAAGTGCAGTTTCTGGAAGCATTTCGGCTCATCTTGGTGGACCAGTTACGCAGCCAAGTGCAATGATAAGTTTGCGATTACAGGCAACAGTTCAATGTCACACCAACACTTCTTATTCCACTTATCCAATGCGAAATACATTCGTTACCTGCAACGAAACCGAGTGCCTTTTCGATATCGTCAACGATCCCTGTGAAACGAAAAATATCGCAAAACAGTATCCAAATGTAATTCATTTTAATTTCAATCTCATTGCTTTTTTATTACTCTCAATTAACAGATATATTCTCTACTAAAAGGATCCTTTCAGTAATCCTTTCAGATTACGTTTTTCTAAAACATTGGCAAAAATTTTCAATTTTCAAAAATGTCTACATTATCGAATTCTCAGAAATATTTCATTCATGATTTCATATTCATTTGTTTAATTTAATTATTTTTTTACATTTATTCTATTTAATTACTTTTCTACATTTATTGAATTTAATCACTTTTCAACATTTATTGAATTTAATTACTTTTCTACATTTATTCAATTTAATTATACTTTTCTACATTTATTGAATTTAATTACTTTTCTACATTTGTTCAATTTAATTGTACTTTTCTACATTTTTTGAATTTAAACACTTTTCTATATTTATTCAATTTAATTATACTTTTCTACATTTTTCAATTTAATTATACTTTTCTACATTTATTCAATTTAATTACTTTTCTACATTTATTCAATTTAATTATACTTTTCTACATTTTTTGTTCACTTTTATAAAACCATTTTTCTGCATTTCTAGAATTTCTGTTCTTTTAATTTCTTTATTTCTGTATTTCTTTTTTTCACTTTCAATGTGTATTTTTATTTGTTAGTAACTCTTCTAGTCTTTGTGATTTTTTATTTGTTTATTCTTTCTTTTATTTTTGTTTATCTTTTATTTTATTTTTTTTTATTCTTTATTTTATTTTCTTTATTCATTTTCTTTATTCATTTTCTTTATTCATTTTCTTTATTCATTTTCTTTATTCATTTTATTTTTTATTCTTTATTTTATTTTTTTATTCTTCATTTTATTTCTTTATTCTTTATTTTATTTTTTTTATTCTTTATTTTATTTTTTTTTTATTCTTCACTTAATTTTTTTTATTCTTTATTTTATTTTTTTTTTATTCTTCATTTTAACTAAAAATATTTAAACTCTTTTCAATTACCTGTTCTGGTTTCTTCAAATTTTACATGATTCTCAAAAGGAAATCATTTTACAGAGGGTCCAAAATTTGGATAAATTGCTGGAAAAGTATGGACATCTTCTTCAAAAACAGGCGAGAGTTCCCATCCAGTGGTTTGCAGATCCAAGAAGAAAAAATAATACCTGGGAGCCTTGGCTGACACCAAATTTTATGCTTTATGCGTACGCAAGTGCAGCCTCCAAAATAAGCATTTTAGCAATTTTCACACATGTCGGACTCGTTCTAGCAATCACCATTTTCAGGAATTTCGTCTGACTGAAAAAAATTAACGGCACATGTCTTATTACATTTTCAAACAAGCTTTATCAAAACCAAAGATTGAAAAACATTTTGACTGAAAAGAAACACCAAAGATTGAAAATAGAAAATCTATTGTTTCAATTCATCTCTGCCAAAGTGGTTTTGATTCGTTACTTTAATAAGAAAAGTTAATTTTCTATTGCTGTAATCGATATTAATTTTATACTGCGATAATTGACGTTAATATTACATATTGCGTAATTAATACCGATATTGCGAATAATTAATGTTACTTTTATAAATCCGTAATTGATGATAATTTCATAAATCAGTAAATGATAATAATTGTATAAAACCGTAAATGATAATAATTTTATAAATCCATAATTTATAATTTTATAAATCCGTAATTTATAATTTTATAATAATTCTAGTTCAAAAGCTTTGTTCTGCATTTTTTTTTTATAATTTTATATTGCGGTAATTGACATTAATTTTATGACGATAACTGCAATTAATTTTATAATACTATTATTGATAAAAAAACAATTTTTAAAACACTTTTTTGATAAAGACATTTTAGAAAGATTAGATTCGAAGTTTCAGATAAAAACTTAAATTAATGTTAAAGATAATTTATTAAGTACAATTTTAATTAAGATCTTTATCAAATATTTTTACTCTTATTCTTATTTTTATACTCTTTTTTGTTAGTATTGTAGAGCTACTAGTTTAGGTTTTGTACAAAAATTATTAGTTATTTTTAAAAACTTGTAAACATTTTGTCATCAACGTAATAATGAAGATCTGCATTTTTCTTTATTGTTTCAAATTACGAACATTTGAAGACATGAATTTCTGGATTTTTTGTAACAGTGCTTGTAATACTTTATAATGTGTTCAAATGTTAATTAAAATATCTTGAAACGTTCCATTGTGATTCACAATTACAAATAAAATTATCATTCACAATTACGAAATAAATCTGTTTAAAACAATAAAGAGAATTAAAGATATTAATTACGACTCTGAAAAAGGCATTGTAAAATTTCAACAAAACAAGTGTTTTCTAAATTAGCCTTATTTCATAAAAAATATTGTTCTTAATAGATATTTTTTCTCGTATCTTTTTACAATTAGAGCATCATTTTTTTACAAGTAATAACTATATTTTTAAGAAAATTTGTTTTTTATTCCAAAAAGAAAATTCTGTTTAAGTACTTCGAGTTCCTAAAGTTTTATTGTAAACATTTTTGTAGAAAAATTATATTTATTATATTATTGAATAAATGTTAAGAAAATGATAACAGACACACGTGTTTATTATTATAATTTTTGGTTTGCAACGCTTATTATTGTTGGAATTGTTTAGTTTTATTTTGTTTCTTTTTTCTTGATCTTTTTTTTTTGTTAATCTTTTTTCTTGTTAATCTTTTTGTTTGTTAATCTTTTTTCTTGTTAATTTATTTTTTGTTCATCTTTTTTTTGTTAATCTTTTTTCTTGTTAATTTTTTCTGTTAATCTTTTCTTTTTGTTAATCTTTTTTCTTGTTAATTTTTTTTTGTTAATCTTTTTTTTTTGTTAAACTTTTTTCTTGTTAATTTTTTTTGTCAATCTTTTTTTTTGTTAATCTTTTTTCTTGTTAATATTTTTTTTGTTAATCTTTTTTTGTTAATCTTTTTTTGTTACTCTTTTTCCTTGTTAATCTTTCTTTTTGTTAATCTGTTTTCTTATCTCATAATTTAGATTCTCTAATTCATTTAAGTTGCAAAGTAGGTGATACATTTTTAAATTTCAATTCAACGATTGATTGAGCCAGACTTTGGATAAATAAAATTGATAAAATAAACAAAATTGAAAAGGTAAAAAATAAAAAGTAAATTCTTCTCCAAGAATTTGGCGAATTTTAAAAATAAAATTTCATTTTCATATTGTAAACGAAACAGCATCTCAAGAGTTCACTTGTTCACTTTATGCACAAAGAAATATAAATATTGTAATTCTCAGTAAACTTGACGAAGTAGAAAAGTGATCATTTATTGAAAATGAAAGAGAAAGTACCGGAAATTTTTATCAGTGACGATTTAAAATATAAAATTTATTTTCGCGAGCTTTCGAAACACTAATTAAGGTAATATTGACCTTGTTGTAAAATTCTAACTTTCATCATTTCTGAATTATGCAACTTTGATATTTTAAAATCGTTTTTATAATTTTATTTCAATTATTGACTCGCATTTTACCTTCTTTAAAGTGACGGCAAAGAAGTTTAAAAGGTGAATGTTTTAAGGCTGAATCGTGCTTAGTTTAAAAATCTAGATAAAATTTATTATCCTATCTTATAACAAATAGGTATTCATGAATAACACGTATTTAAAAGACATGCTTTTCAAAGTGAGTTTTCATTCGTGAGAGATACGTCAAACGGAATGTTTAGAAATAAAGTTTAAATACGTCACAAAACTGACAATAACTCGTTTAGTGAAAAAATCTAAGATAAAAAAAGCTTGTTAATAAACAGTAAAAGCAAATTGTATCGGAAGTGTAAAAAAACTGTTTTCAAAAACAACCATTTTTTTAAATTAAAAGTTTCTTGACAAGAATCGAATTATGAATCGAATTATAATTTAAACTATGAATCAAATTTAATGTTTTCCAAATTTGAAATTGTCTAATTAAATTTTGAATCAATAAACGGAATTTCCTTTTAAAAAAACTGACAATGAAAAACTTAAAAAGTGGATTTTTTTTTATTTTGACAATAGTTTTCTGCATAATTGGAATTACTTTAGGGGTAATTTGGTACAATGGAGAAAAACAAAAAAGACCACACATTATCTTCATAATGGCAGACGATCTTGTAAGTTCTCTTAAATTTAGTATTTATGTAATAATTAGAAAAGCGGAAAATTTCTTCTCAGTGAATAAAAATGTTATTTTAATAACCGGATTTTATAAACACGCAGAATTTGCATTCATTGCTGTTCGAGAAAGTCTTCTCTCATATTTGATTTAAAATGGACACAAATCATAAATTTTTTTCAAATTGTTAATAAAAATTTCTTTTCACAACTAAAAAAAGCGCTTGATTCGACCTTTTATTAATTCGCTAATTATCGCTAAATTCATTCAACTTCTTTTATTAAAATATTTTTTATTATTAAGAATAAATAAAATAGCTCCTAACTAATTAACAATTAGTTATACAAAAACTAATTACCAAACAAAAATAACTACTTTTGCTTCCTCACAGGGAAGCATTGTTTTTATACTATTTTTGACATTGCATTTTTTTCTTATAGAATCATTCCTTTATATCTGCTTTTCTTTTTTAATTGTTACCTTGAATAATAAATTTTGCAAATTATTTCCTGGTTTGTTATTTGTACTTAATTGTACTTCATTTTCTTAAACGTTTTTGTTTTTATTTTATATTTTATTGTGGTGTGGTATTATTTGTATAATTTTACATAATTATAAAAAACGTTTTTAAAATTTTTGAAAACAATAAAATCCTTGTTCTGAATTTACAAAAGATCTGATAAATTATAGCCTTGATCTTATTGTCGTCTTGATATGAAAATGTTGAAACATGTGTCAAGATCACGAATTATTAATAATTATAATGTATTTTAATTATATTCACTAAACTCACTGGTTTTCACTTTCAAAATCGAATTACAATTTTTTTTCATTTTCCTCTTTTAATTATTACATAAATTACATGATATGCTATAATTATATTCGGAACTCATAAAATTGTGATAAATATCAACAAAATAAACATAATTAAAAAATAAAATACAAACTAAAAACTAACGAACAAATTAAAAACTAAAAACTAACGTACAGATTAAAAACTAAAAAACAAACAAAAAACTAAAATAGAAATAAAGAACTAACATGCAGATTAAAAACTAAAAAGCAAACAATAAACTAAAATAGAAACAAAAAACTAACATGCAGATTAAAAACTAAAATACAAGTAAAAAACTAACAAACGAATTAAAAACAAAAATACAAATTGAAATACAAATTGAAAAACTAAAATAAAATAAAATAAAATAACAATAAATCTTCAAAACATATTATTGCAATGAAAATTGGAAGAGAATTCGAAATAAAGGGTATTTTGTGCTTAAATTCTAAATTAATGATTACTTTTCAGGGATGGAATGATGTTAGTTTTCATGGGGCTGATCAGATTCCGACACCGAACATCGATGCTCTCGCTTACAATGGAGTAATTTTAAATAGATATTACGCATTACCGACTTGTACACCATCGAGAACCGCTTATTTAACTGGTCGTTATCCTATAAGAACAGGTATTTTAATCCAATTCCGAACGCTTTGTGTTTAAATTTCAATTTTCTTGAAACGTAATTTTTAATTGACTTTAATTATAGTTTTTTCAATTTTCTCGAAATATAATTTTTAATTGAATTTAATTACAATTTTTCCTTGAAAGGTAATTTTTGCGTGAATTTAACTACAATTTTTTCAATGTTCTCGAAACATAATTTTTAATTGAATTTAATTACAATTTTTTCTTGAAATGTAACTTTTACGTGAATTTAATTCCAATTTTTCTTCCTCCAAATTCGTTATTTCTAAATTCGTTATTTCCAATTCGTTATTTTCAATTCATTACTTCCAATTCGTTATTTCCAATTCGTTATTTCCAATTCGTTATTTCCAATTCGTTATTTCCAATTCAATATTTTCAATTAATTATGTACTTCCAATCCGTTATTTACAATTCGTTATTCACAATTCGTTATTTTCAATTCGTTATTTACAATTCGTAATGTTCGTAATTTCCGAATTCGTAATTTCTAATGTCTTTCTCCAAATTTCAATGGATCCAAAACTTATGTTTCTCCTCATTTTAGGAATGCAAGGATTTCCTTTAAAAGCTGCTGAGCCGAGAGGAATTCCGCTAAACACAACATTATTGCCGAGACATTTGCAAAATTTAGGATATGTAACAAGACTTATTGGAAAATGGCACACCGGATATTATACCAAAGATCACACTCCTGCGAATCGAGGATTTGATTCGTTTTTCGGATATTACAATGGAATGATTCAGTATTATAATTATACGTACACTCAGGATAAAAAATACCTTGGATACGATTTTCACGAGGATTTGCCAAATTCATTGGGTGTCGCCTATCCCAGAGGATATTTTACAGACGTCCTTTCAGACAAAGCTGAAGAAATAATCAGCAATCACGACCCGAATATTCCCCTCTATCTTCAAATTTCTCATCTTGCACCCCACTGCAGCAATGCTCAAGATCCTCTCGAGGTTCGAGATTTGAAAAACCTTAATTCTACTTTTGGATACATTGACAACTTCAATAGACGAAAATTCGCAGGTTTGTTTGCAATTTTTCTTCCAATTTGATTTTGTTTCCAATTCGATTTTGCTTCCAATTTAATTTTGCTTTGAATTTCATTTTCCTTCCAATTCAATTTTGCTTTCAATTTACTTTTTCTTCCAATTCGATTTTACTTCCAATTCGATTTTGCTTCTAATTCTATTTTCCTTCCAATCTGATTTTGTTTCCAATTTAATTTTGCTTCCAATTCGATTTTGTTTCCAATTTGATTTTGCTTCCAATTTAATTTTGCTTCCAATGTAATTTTGCTTCCAATTCGGTTTTGCTTCCAATTTGATTTTGTTTCCAATGTAATTTTCCTTCCAATTCAATCTTGCTTTCAATTCAATTTTTCTTCCAATTCGATTTTGCTTCCAATTAAATATTGCTTCCACTTTAATTTTGCTTTCAATTCGATTTTGCTTCCAATTCGATTTTCCTTCTAATTCAATTTTCCTTCCAATTCAATTTTGCTTCCAATTCGATTTTGCTTTCAATTCAATTTTGTTTCCAATTAAATATTGCTTCCACTTTAATTTTGCTTTCAATTCGACTTTGTTTCCAATTCGATTTTGCTTCCAATTCAATTTTCCTTACAATTCAATTTTGCTTCCAATTCAATTTTTCCTCCAATTCGATTTTGTTTCCAATTCAATTTTGCTTTCAATTCAATTCTGCATCCAATTCCATTTTTCTTCCTATTCAAGATTGCTTCCAATTCCATTTTTATTCTATTTTAATTCTAGTTTTACTTTAATTTAAGTTCTACTTTAATTTTGCTTCCGATCCACTTTTTGCTCTTGATTCTAATCAGAATTCCGAGTTGTAATAAAATAATTTTAATCCAGGAATGATAGAAGCTTTAGACGATTCCGTGGGTCGAACTGTAGCTGCTCTGGAAAAAGCCAAAATGTTAGAAAATTCAATTATTGTTTTTGCTTCTGACAATGGCGCTCAAAGTGAAGGATTTTTACAAAATTTTGGCTCCAATTATCCATTAAGAGGGGTAAAACACTTTTCGAATAATAATAAAACGTGGAATGTAACTTTAATTTCACTGAATTATAATTATAAAAAATAATTGTAATTACAAGATTATTATTATTATTAGTAATATTATTATTATTCTTCTTTTTATTATTATTACTATTATATTATTATTCTAGCTCAAATTCACTGTCTTCGAAGGCGGAGTTAGAGTACCAGCGTGTATTTATTCTCCGCTCATAAAAAAAAATTCTAGAGTGTCAAATCTCATCATGCACGTCACTGATTGGCTTCCAACATTTTATTCCGCCGCTGGTGGAAATCTTGATAATCTCGGTCAAATGGATGGAATTGATTTGTGGTCAAAAATTCAAAATGAAGAAGAATATTCTCGAAAGTTTTTGTTAGTGAATATTGATGAAAAATATAATTTGGAAAGCGGTATTTTCCAGACTTTCAAAATCATTAAAGGTATTTTTCTTTCAATAATCTCAACTGACATCAAGTTGCAAATTTTAATTAATCCGCAAATTTATACTGATCCGAAGTGATTAATATTAAATTTTTATTTTAGGCGCCCTTGATGAGTATAGCAATTATTACGGAGATTCCGGAAACAATGAATCCTATCCAGAATACAATATTTCCAAGATTCTTGATTCTGCAACGAATTTGGCGATTAGTAATATTCATAATAACGAATTGTCGTCGAAAATAATAACCAGACTTCGAAATTTGAGTCGAATTAAATGCGCCAAGTTTACTCAATTCGCAAATTGCTCTAATACATGTTTGTTCAATGTTTTTTACGATCCTTGTGAAACTCAGGATTTATCTGCAGCAAATCCTCAGGTTGGTTTTAATTTCATTGTTTTAAATTTTAAAACGAAAAAAAGCAAGAAAAGAAAAGCAAGAAAAGAAAAGAAAGAAAAGAAAGGAAAAAAAGAAAAAAAAAGAAAAAAAGGAAAGAAGGAAAGGAAAGAAAAGAAAGAAAGAAACGAAAATAACGAAATAGAAAAGAATAATAAGAAAAAAGAGAAGAATTAATTTCAATACGGTTACAACTGACAATTAATTAAAAATTTAATATTTTCTTGTAGATTGTAAAATACATGGAAAGAAAACTCAACGACTATAAAAAAGTTTTAATGAATCAAACGAATGCTCCGATAGATCCTGCAGGATTTCCAATACATTTTAATTCTACCTGGATGCCTTGGAGATCTGAAGAAAAAATTTAATACATCAAGTAAATTCTTCTAGACTTAATTAAAATTTGAAAAGAATCAAAATATTGGTGTTTTGAAAATTTGAAAAAAGTCCAACTCTTCAATTGCTCTAAATCTAGATTTGACACCTTTTGCAGAATTAAAGATTTAGTTTTTATCTATTTTTTTATTTAGTTTTATCTACTTTTTATTTAGTTATATTCAGTTTATATACAAAATTTAATTTTGTTTTACTTTAGTTAAGTTTCTGTTTAGATTATATTGAATGTCGATGTCGATTATTATTAATAATTTTTATTTAGTTTTCTATCTGGTGTACATATAGATTTAATTTCGTTTTTTATTAAGTATAAAGACCGTCTTCCGTTTTTAATTTAGTTTACTTATTTTCATTTAACTGATTTTTATTAATTCCCATATCTATTTTTTTCATTTAATAACAAAAAACATTTTATCACTCGTTATTCAATCATTTAATAAAATTTCTGTACTTAAAGCACTCAAAACATCTTTCAAAATAATTAATTTCAGATGACTTTTATTCTGTTTTTGACACTATTTTCATTTGTTTAAATTTTAAAATAGCCAGTAAATTAATAGTTTAATTTTCTAAAATTCAAAAACTTTAGATAACCAATTACGCGAAGATAAAAAATCTTAATTAAGAGCCACCAAAGTTAGTTAAACTTATTTTAATCCCATTGGAGATTTCTAAAAAAAAATCTTAAGCAGCTTGTCTTTCGTAATTACTTATTTTTTGTAACTCCAGGGAATTCTTAAACAAAGAGAAAAATTTTCTTCATCACTCTTTTCGCTGCATTTAGAGATCATTCCGCAGCTAGATCATAAAAAAACCACGAGAAAAAATTTCAAAATCATTTCTAAAATATCTCTTTTATCAAACTAAATAAACAGTGAAATCATAAAATTTTCTTGTAAATTGCAAATCACGAGTTTTTAAAATAGCATTTTATCTTTTCTTTTCTTTCCTTTTCTTTCCTTTTCTTTCCTTTTCTTTCCTTTTTTCCTTTTCTTTCCTTTTCTTGTTACATTCAATTCGCGACTTTCCCTTTGCTTTATTTTTTTCTCCTGCTCTCTATTTTTTCTCATTCATACTAAAAAAAAAATTATGTCAAGAGTTTTCTGGTTTTCCGTCAAGGGTTCTTCGTCACTCATGAACAACTCGTCGATAAAATTCATGCATAAAATTACGAGCAGATCTGATTTTCCGTAAATATGAAAAGTAAAATCAAGTTTGCAAGGCTCTAAGCAGTTTTCTAGGATGAAGAGAAAAATCGCTGAATAAAGAACACAAGATATCTGATCCAGAAAAACAGGACTGATGTTCTGAGATTCGTAACGCTTTGTAGAAGGGTCTGAAGATTCGTAACGCTTTCCTGGTGCAAACCGTTTTCATCTAAGCAAGGGTCTGTCTAACATAAATGCATTTCATACGTTCTAGAATAAATTTATTCGCCACCTAAGTGTTCCTGGACCAATCAGCAGTCATTATTTATACACCGTCTACCAGCTGTCGCAATAAAATTCCAGAAGAGACGCATTTTGTTAAAAGGATCGAAGAATTCTGTAACAAGGTTTCATTATATATATATTATTCATTATATTATCATTTCATTATTATTTTTAAATTTGGACTTAAAATTAAAATGTTAAAAAAAGTATTCTTCAATTATCGCAAATTAAAATCCATCTTGGTGCTCGTTTGTTCTAAATTTTTGTAATTTTCTTTTTTAGGATTATCGCAAATTAAAATCCATCTTGGTGCTCGTTTGTTCTCAATTTTTGTAATTTTCATTTTTAGAATTCGATAAAGAAAAGGGATTAAAAATTGGAGCCAAAGATTATAAGATCGATAATTGTTTCACGAAGGGGAGAAAGAAGAGAATGTGAATGTCAATAATAGCTGGTCGATTTGAAAAAAGATGCCTTTTAAGAGAAGAAAGAATATCTGCTGTTTCCGGATTTATACATTTAACGACGTAATGAAGGAGGATTATTTATCGGAATTGCAGGGACGAGAATCTGCGAGAAAAAAGCTTTTTTTCAGAGGAAGGAAAAATGGAAAAGTATTTCCTTGGCATTTCCACTCGTCTCGATTCTCAAGATCTAAGAAAATAGCGACAAGAAATTCTTTCTTTTAGAAAGACTAAAATCATTTCACAGTGTCCACAAAAAATCCTCTCAATTTTTAAAAATCCCTTCTATTAACAACCAATTAAATTAAAATTAAAAATTTTTTTACACGAACAATGTGAACCCTAAGACGATGCAATTTTTTATCGCTCCAGTTTTTATTTTCTAAATTATCGGAAAGTGTGTATTTGCCGATTGAAATTTGCAATTCAAAGATAATTCAAAGCAATTGAAATTTGCAAATCAATTTTGCAATTCAAAGCTAATTCAAAGCAATTGAAATTCGCAAATCAATTTTGCAAATCAAATTCGCCAAATTCCAATTTTGCAGTTCCAATTTTCAGTTAAAATGTACGAAACAATTGTAGGCGAAAAGAAATGTCAAGACGTGATTAAAATTGCAAAATGACGACGAAGCCTCTGTTTTTGGAGAAAAACAAATTTCTGGACTTATTGGGGTTCTGAGCGAGAATTGAATGTTTTCTGTGTTGGAGGCGGAATTTAATTTGGAGGAGAAGGAGATATGATGGAAGAATAAGTTGTTCGATTTCCTGTCATAATTATGGAAGATGAGCATAAGACGTGAGCCATCAAGCTTGGAACGACGATATAGACAAAAGCGGCGGCAGCTGTGAGCTGCTCGGCTATTAAAAGCGACTTACCCAACCCCCTTTTCGCTTTCTAGCCCTTGATTCCATTCCACAACCCCATGATGCATCGCTCGTCATGGAACGTGAAGAGTAACATTTACCTTTGTGTGTATCCGTCTGTACATGACATTACGGTTCCACTATCCTACTACCGAGATTGCTAAATGAGCTGTGAGAGACAGCCTGTGCAACTGTTTGCAAAAAAAGAGCCAATTTAACACCTATAAATGAGTATCGGAGTCTAGAATTTTATTTCCTCATTTTCAACAATCATTCCTTTTTCTCCCAAATGCAAAAACTTTATTTATTCAAGAAACCAGGAGCCAGATTTCCAACAGTCAATAAATTCGATTAATAAATAAATTCCACGAATTTGATTAATAAATAAATTTCACGAATTCGATTAATAAATAAATTCCACGAATTCGATTAATAAATAAATTCCACGAATTCCATTGATGAATAAATCCCACGAATTCCATTAATAAATAAGATAAATCTCCATTAATCTAAAAAAACGAATTAATAAACGAACAAAAAACACTTAAATTAATTTCGATTGAATCCAAATTTTTGCGAAAGAAGAAGAATAGTATTTTAATTCCCTATGATTTTATAAACAAAAAGGTTTAAAAAAACGGGTTTAAAATTAAACTAATTTCAATTGAATCCAATAGAATTTTTGCAAAAGAAAAAGAGTATTTCCTCTTTGATTTTATAAACAAAAGAAAGAATAAACAAAAAGGTTTAAAATTAAACTAATTTCAATTGAATCCAATAGAATTTTTGGAGAAGAAAAATAGTATTTCTTCTTTGATTTTATAAACAAAATAAAGAATAAACACAAAGAAGGTTTAAAAAAGCGAATTTGGATAAAATTAGTTTCAATTGATTCTAAATTTTTGCGAAAGAAGAAGAGAGAAGAAAGAAGAAGGAAAAAAGAAGAAGGAAGAAAGAAGAAGAATCTCTTTGATTTTAAAACAAAAGATCGAAAAATCAAAAAGAAAAGGTTTAAAAAAACGAATTTCGATAAAATTGATTTTAATTGAATCCAAATTTTTGCGAAAAAAGAAGAGTAGTGTTTTAAATCCTTATGATTTTATAAACAAAAGAAAGAATAAACAAAAAGGTTTAAAAAAAGAATTTAAAATTAAACTAATTTCAATTGAATCCAATAAAATTTTTGCGAAACAAGAAGTGTTTTCTCTGTTTTTAAAACAAAAAGAATAAAAAAAGAAAAGAAGGTCTAAAGAACGAATTTCGATAAAATTAATTTCCATTGAATCCAAATTTTTGTGAAAGAAGAAGAGTCTTCTCTTTGATTTTATAAACCAAAGAAAGAATAAACACAATGGTTTAAAAAAACGAATTTGGATAAAATTAGTTTCAACTGAATCCAATAAAAGTTTTGCGAAACAAGAAGTTTTAATTCCCTTTGATTTTCAATAAACAAAAGAAAAGAAGGTTTAAAGATCAGACTCCGCCTTCTTCCTGAATGGTCTAATGACTGGGCGGCCTCTTTGAGTCCATAAAAAAAAGTTTTACGATTTTTACCTGTATGAAGCGAGAACCGAATTTGCTAATGTTACCAAATCCTTAAAATTAAAAAAACAAAAAAGGCGTCAAGTCGTAAAAGCTCCAGTTTTTGCGGAAATTCTTTCAATCAATTTTTCTTTCAATCAAAATTCTTTCTTGCAATTTTTCAAACCGAATTTCAACTGCTGGAAATTTAATTTTTCAGAAATTGATTGTGATTGATCACAATCGAATGCGGTTGATCACAATCGAATGCGATTGATCACAATCGAATGCGATTAATCATGATCGAATGCGATTAATCACAATATTGAATTCACTCAAAACAAAAGGCCCTTAATCACAAAATTACGAAAATAAAATAATCCCACTCCTTAAAAAGGGAACCGAAAATATAATTTCTGTATTCAAAATGAAGCCCAAAAGTACAAAAACTACAAAAAGTGTTAAAAACCATTGGAGCTAAATTTCAAAAAACAAAATGGCAAAAGAAAGAGAATAAATCCTAAAAACAAAAAATAGAAGTAAAAATTGATACCTATCGGTTAGAAATTATTGAAGAATATTTTGATTTTGCGGTGCAGAGAAAAGTGAATGAACTCGAGTGACAGATGCTGGTTATTAAAGAAGGAAGATCTGTGAAAGGTAGAGGGGAGATTGGTCCATCCTTGGTCTCCTCCTTTCATAAAAAACATTAGAAATACTCTTCTCTTTCTTTTATGGCACGAAATACTCGATTTGCTCCAAGTTTCTCTCTTGCTCTAAAAATTTCTGAATCGTTTCAATCACTGCTCTCGTTCTTTTCGATCCTGGGGTCCGTCCACGCGCCGACTCCACCGGGGGCGCATTTCCAGCCTCCAGATCCACCATTACCACCACCTCTGGTACGATCTTCAGTCTTCACCATCACCATCATATCATCCTGCTAGTTTCCAACGTTTCGCATGCTCGGACACCTGTAACCACGCAGACTCTCTTCCCAACGCGCATTATTCCGAATCTTCCTCAAAAAGTCTTCATTTCTTCTCACAAAACGCGAGTTTACCTGAAACAAGTGATAAATTTATTGTTTTCTCATTTTTTAAAATAAAACAGTGACTAAGTGTAATGCAGGGATAAAAGATTGCAAAAAGGTGCTTCGAGAAGTATTCTAAAAGATTGCAAAAAGGTGCTTCGAGAAGTATTCTAATTTTCTTTTTTGCTTTTTTGAAGTTTTTTCTTTTATTTCTTTCATTTCTTCTATTTCTTTTATTTGTTTTATTTCATATTTGTTTTATTTCTTTTATTTCTTTTATTTCTTATATTTCTTTTATTTCTTTTATTACTTCTATTTTATTTTTATTTTTCATTCCTTTTTTTTCAATTGATTCTTCGTTTTCAAGATTCTTTTCTTTTTTTAGAGTTTTGAAGCTCCTGTTTCTTCAGTTTTTCCTTCGTTTTTAAAATCTCTTGCAGCTTTTTTTATTGTATTTTCTTTTCTTATTGTACTTTCTTTTATTGTCATGTTTCTTCTACTTATAGCTCCTTTCTTATTAAATTTCCTTTTTTTATTGTAGTTCCTTTTTTAATGTAGTTTCTTTTCTATTTTATATTTTCTTCTCCTATTATAATTTCTTTTCTACTTACAGCTTTTTTCTTGTTGTATTTTCTTTTCTTACTGTAGTTTATTTTCTACTTATAGCTTCTTTCTTATATTTTCTTTTTTATTATAATTATTTTTTCTACTTACAACTTCTTTCTTATTATATTTTTTCCTTATTGTAGTTTCATTTCTACTTATAGCTTCTTTTTCATATTTTCTTTTCTTATTACACTTACTTCTCTAATTATAGCTTCTTTCTTATTATATTTTATTTTCTTCTTGTAGTTTCTATTCTACTTATAACTTCTTTTTTATATTTTCTTCTCTTATACTTTCTTTTCTACTTACAGCTTTTTTCTTATTATATTTTCTTTTCTTATTGTAGTTTCTTTTCTACTTATAGCTTCTTTCTTATATTTTCTTTTTTATTATAGTTTTTTTTTCTACTTACAACTTCTTTCTTATTATATTTTTTTTCTTATTGTAGTTTCTTTTCTACTTATAGCTTCTTTTTCATATTTTCTT
>WNHD01004173.1:0-11542 GCA_011057455.1 Ganaspis sp. Gsp50 | reverse complement strand
AAGATCAATTGTCAATTTCTGACAACAGCGATGGTTCTAGCACGTCAGTGTTTAGCTCTACAATTTTTCAAAAATGGCCAAAAACGCTATTTGTAGGGGTTTCAACCCCCCTTTTCTCAAAAACCTGACGTGATGGAAATTTTTTGAAACCAGATTCGTGTTCAACGCGCAAAATGACTTCGGAAACACTTGGAGCCATCTTATTTACACAAAAAAAGTCCAAATTTGCAGGGCTGTGTTATTTATGTGAAATGTCAAGAGAAAAAGAAGTGGTTAAACGCTTTTGTCAGAAAGTCTACGACGATAATTGATTTGCTAGATATGAGTTGTACATTGCTTCAAACTATAGTAAATAAATCATTTAATATAGTACCTTGTAATAATCATTCAAACCGGAGAAATATAAATCTAAAATGTATTAATTGTGCAATATTCAATTATAAGTTATTAACGGAATGGTTAAATGAAAATAATTAGAACATATGTTTTTTAACTATACAGAAAAAAAATATACAAATAAATTTCTAATGTCTTTTTTCAAAAAATAAATTGTTAGAAAATAAAGTATTGTGTATGATTTATTCCTGATTACCTGATACATGTAGGGGAGAGTCGGGTGGAGTAAGAGTAGTTTTGGATTTAAGATCATAAAAGTTATTAAGAGCTAAATGTCTATAACTTGGTCACTCCACTGACTTTCATCTGAGGGGTGGCATAGTTTAAAAATATGTAAATTTCATATTAAAGTCTTTATTAAACACCGTAGAATTCACTTTTAATCACGATTTTTCAAAATATTTTGTTAATAATTTGAAAATTGTAATTAAAGATGTGCAGGCATGGTATACATGGCGTTTTCCGACCATATTTCAAACTTTTCTTAATTAATAAAGAGAGATTTAAATTAAATTCTGTTAAAAAGGTAAATTAGTACAAGTTTTAAAGATTCATTTGTATATCTTTATTTTGTGTATAAAATAGAATAATAATAAGAAAAGTAGATTTGAAATTGGTCTAGAAACTGTAAATTTTCAAGATTTTTAAAGACACTTTTTTACCAATCTATTCAACTAATAACTTTAATACTTATCAGGATTTAAAAAAAATATATTTAGCTAACAAGAATTACTTAAAAGTATTAATTTCTTTATTATAAATTTCAATTTCAAAATTAATTTTTTTTTAAAAAATGACTTACTTTAATACGTTATATATTTTTCCTGAAAGCTTCAAAAAGGTTGAAACTGGGCACATATTTAAGTTTGTGCAAAATAAACACTATGTTAAAATTCCACGAGGGTATTTTACTTAATTTAGCAGATATTTAAGTTTAAAATTTCTATTAAACGAGGTTAGTTTTAAAATGTTCAAAGGTACTCTGAAGTTGTCAAATTCGTAGATAATCAATTGAAAGCGATTTAATTCAAATTCATAAATAATATTATTTTATGTATTAATTATTAATAAACTTTTAATTAATTATTAATTATATGATATATTGTACAATACTATATTTCTTTTATAGCTCCATGCTATTTAAAATTATTTATGAATTATAATAAGATCGATTATCTACGAACTTGACAACTTCAAAGTACATTTGAAAAATTTAAACCTAACCTCGTTTATTATAAATTTCAAACTTAAATATTTTCTAAATTATGTAAAATACCCTTGTGAAATTTGAATATAGTATTTATTATGCACAAACTTAAATATGTACCAAGTTTAAACCTTCTAAAAGTTTTCAGTATAAAGATATAACTTATTAAAGTAAGTCAATTTTTACAAAAACTAAATTTTGAAATTTAATTTTATGATAATTAAATTAATAGTTTTAAGTAATTCTTGTTAAATAATGAAATTAAATATATTTTTTTCAATCTTGATAAGTATCAAAGATATTAGTTGAATAGATTGTTAAAAAAAAGTGTGTTTAACAATCACGAAAAATGACTGTTTTTAGACCAATTTCAAATCTACTTTTCTTATTATTATTCTATTTTATAGACAAAATAAAGTTATACAAATAAATCTTTAAAACTTGTACTAATGTACCTTTTTAACAGAATTTAATTTAAATCTCTCTTTATTAATTAAGAAAAGTTTGAAATATGTTCGGAAAACGCCATGTGAGGTGTACACAAAATGTTTTCCGGGCAAAATGAGGAGACCAAATAAAACAAGAGTTTTTGTTAAAATTCGTCCATGATCAAACTTTTATTTAAACTTTTTCTGGCCTAGCTCTAGAAGGTACAAAGGAGCAATCTACACTGACTGGCGGGTGTATTAGCTAGCAAACCTCAGACGAAATTTCTGAAGTCATACAAATCACGTCCTATTCGCCAATATTCGTTGAAATTCATTACAAACTTGCTTCCCAACAGCCTCCCACCTTGAGTTATTATAACTCATCACGAAAAATATTGAAGGATTAACCAGTGAAAAATATTCAAGCAATCCTTCCAAACACAAAATATTCGTCATATATCACTCATTATCACAATTTCAATAAAAACACGCACACGAGAATATTCTTTTTAATTTCTTTTATAATCATATAACTCCTTTTTTTCTTACTGAGCTAGTCAAAACACAATAAATATAAAATATACAAATCTTACAATAAACCTTACAGTCTTATAATCCAAGTCTTTGAGGAGCTTTTACTATGCGTCCGCTCCTTGTTGTAACAATATTTTTATTTGGAATTGTTTTTTGATTGTCAGAAACGTGCGTTTCTTTTACCGCTTGAGACTCGTTTCGCGGCTTAACACTTGCACTACTCGTTTCACGGAACTTTTCTACTTCCACTGGGCGGGGAATCTCTAATGGAAAAATTCTTTGAATGGGGCGCACAATTTCACCTTTCGCGGTTCTCAACTTTACAACGCGCACCACGTTGTCTTTTCCTACAATCAATTTTATCACTCGCGCTAAATGCCAATTTAATCGTTTTTCATTATCACTTCCTATAAAGACGATGTCTTCAACTCTAACACCAGAATCCTTTGGTTCTACTTTACGTTTCCTATACAATTGTCCTAGGTGTTCTATTCGAAAACGTTGCCTTAAATTGTCTCGAATCCTTTGTGTGTACTGCAATTTCTTTTCAAGGTTGGTTCTCTCTATTTGATCCAAATCTAGTACTCCTCCTTCGTCGATCTCTTTAAGAAACATTGATATTGTTATAGGTGTCACCTGTGACAGATCATCTGCCAGGTAAGTCATAGGTCTCGAATTGACCACAGATTCACAGTCGCACAATGTTGTCTGCATTTCTTCGTACGTCAAACAGACTTTTCCCAGGACCTTTTTCAGTAGATCCTTCATGGTTTCGACAAGTATCTCCCACCAGCCACCCCACCATGCTGCTGAAGGCGGATTGAACTTCCACTCAATTTGACGAATGGTGCAGAATTCCGTAACCTTAGTCCAGTTTACTCTTCGTAGAAGATTATTAGTGCTATTGTCACTGTATACAATACTAGGGCGACCTCGACGAGCAATGAATCTGCGGAAGGCCTGAATGAATCCCTCAGTCGACAAGGTTGTGATCAATTCGAAATGAACCGCTCGGTAAACAGCACATGTAAACAATGATATCCAGCCCTTTTTCCCGTCCCTTAAATACAGTGGACCTGCATAGTCAACTCCAACTATTTCGAAAGTTCTCGCATCATGAACCCCATCCTCCGGAAGAGCTGCAGGGCTCGCTTCCAAGAGCTTCACTTTATACTTTTTACAGACCAGGCATTTGTTGATCACTGCTCGTACCGTTCGTCTGCCTCTCAGTATCCAGAATCATTCTCGAAGACTGTTCAAGGTCGTTTGAGTTCCCACATGATTTAGCTCCACATGTTGATGTTGAATTAATGCAGTGACCAACGGATGCTGTGGATCCAACACCACCGGACACCGGAAATCAGACAAATCCTGGCGATTGTAAATTACTGTATTTAAACGAATCAATCCTTTTTTATCGATAAACGATCCCAACTCTGCAATCCTCTTGTCAGTCTCGCCAGTGAAGGTCTTCCGTTGAATTATCCTCAATAGTTGGGTCTCTGCAGTTGATATTTCTGGAGTCGACAAATTCTTATACTCTCTCTCTCTCTCTCTCTCTCCCTCTCTCTCTCTCTGTACAAGGTTTTCTTGAATTTCGTATAAATCTCAGAATCCAACCCATGATATAACGATTCTACTATAAGAGGAAAAGTACTTTAGAAACACATGACTGCCCTCTTCATTTTTTGAATCATCGCTCACAGATGCCATGCTCATTACATTCACAGCGGACTCTCTCTTAGCGGCTTACTTTTTTAATTCCTCGTTGATTGAATCTTCATCTTGAATTCAATCCATGTTTGGCCACTCCTGTGGCGGACCTTTTAGCCATTGTGGACCCTCCCACCATTTTGAAGCAAGCAACTGATCCGCTGAACAACCTCGAGAAGGAAGATCCGCAGGATTCATATCATCTGTGACGTGTCTCCATTGTTGAATCCTTGATTTCTTTCTTATTTCAGCTATCCTGTTCCAGACAAAAGTTGCCCACTGCCTGTTGTGCCGAATCCACGCAAGAACCGTTGAAAAATCACTCCAATAGTAGATTTGACACTCATCCACTATCAACGTCTTGGTCACGGATGCCATCAACCTAACTCCTGTAGTCGCTGCAAGTAGTTCGAGTCTAGGTATTGTTGTCTTCTTTGTAGGAGTTACTCTCGTCTTAACTTGTACCAGGTTTATTTCCACTCCCTTTTCTGTTTCGGTTCGAGCAAATATGGCCGCTGCGAATGCTGTCCGACTAGCATCGCCAAAAACATGATAGGTTAAGTCATTCTTATTTTTTATGGAATTTAACATTTTTCTCGGAATCCTCAGCAGATTTAATGATGTTAATTCTTTGTACCAGGCAACAAAGACATCTCTTACCTGAGTAAGTCTTAAAAAAATGTTTATATTTTATATTATCACTTTAACATTAATTGAACCACTGCTAATCACAAGAATAATATAAATAAATCGCATTTCCCACTTCACCCGAATCTCCCCTAAAAATAATAATTATAGATATTACCAAAATTTTACAATTAGTTATAAATTAATAAATGTATTTATTTTTTAAAAACTAAGAATTAAATTAAAATTTATTAATTAGGAATGAAATGGTACAACCAAAATGCTGCTGCAGCACTGTTGACGTAGATTCTTAAGGTTAGCAATGTAAGGAAAAGGGACTAGAAGTGTGAATAAAAAATTCATTCTGTGACAGAAGTCAGTGACACTTAAAAATTTGTCAAATTTCCTTAAAGATGAAAGTGATAAAAAATGACATTCATGAAAAATACTAATCCTATTAGATTTATGTAACTTCTTGCTTCCTCACAGGAAGCCTTGCAATTGTAAAGATTTTCCATTTTCCAAAAATAGTCTAAATCGACTTACTATTATCTAAAAAACAAAAATTCGAAGTTTAAAGCAAATGTCAGAATGTGTGTGTGTTTCTGTGTCTGTGTGTGTGTCTGTGTTTGTATGTCACGCTTTTTTGTCACCAGGATATCTGGTGAACTCTTTGATTGAAATTAATAAAATTTGATGTGGTTCTTGAACTCCTAAATAGTAAGACTTTTATGTAGGGATTTTCAGAAATCCTAATTTAAATTGTTTTACACCGTTTTTTCTTTTTAAAATCCGGTGTTTTGCATAACATTTTTTCCCTAATGTGAGGGGAACACAATGATAGAATAAAAGTACATTAAGTCAAGATTTATTAAAATAAGTATATCATTGAACCGAAGCTTCGTCACAGACTAACTCGTTGGTTAGCGGGCCCAAAGCCTTAAAGGTATCGCACGCATCACTCGCATGAGTGGAGAGCTAATCACTCTCAATATCAGCTAATCACTCTAAACTTTTCACAGTTTGGCCCTCCTGATTTTTTGTTCGACCCGAACAAGTACAAAAAAAGTTTCATTAATTATCTATTATCGTAAAATGTGATGGTAAAATTTCATAAATCAGTGCTACAAATTCTGTGTGCCACGGTTTCATATTTTCTGGCTCCCAAGTGCCCACGTACGTCTTTTGCGTGAGCTGAAAATTTTCTATATCGCTGAGTACATATCAGTGATTTCGGTTTTTTTTATAATTTCGTACGGTCCTTTGAACTGAGGTATAAGTTTTTTTAATATCCCTACGGAAGTGTCGAAATTTTTGACCATTACAAAATCTCCTACTTTATAGTCGTGTGGTGTATTGCGCTCTTTATTGAAATAAGTTTTATTATACTTTTGAGTTTTCTCAATGTTTTCGCTCGCTTCCAATGTAATTTTTTCCAGATCACGAATCTCATTACTGAGTTAAGCCTGCTCCAAACATTCTGCTACCATATCTACTACATTACCGCGTTGTCAATCTCCAAATAATAACTAACTGGGGGCAATTTTAGTTGTACTGTGAGTAGCATTGTTAAGAGCAAACTCCACGTCAGACAGCATTTTGTGCCAGTACTTTCCCAACGTAGGATGTTGGGATTTTTTTTAGGATGTTAATTCGCCCTTAGGTATTGTATTTAAAAATCCCTCTCTTTTACCCATTGAGGGCAAAAAGCAACACATTTTAAACAATTTGCGACATATGATTTTACTTTAATTGTCATCAATGGAAACCAATATATTCTTAGGATCGCATCACATGCTTTTTCCACTCTTATATGGTCCATCTCGTATATGGCCCATATCCTCCCAGTTTTCCAATTTTTCCTGTAACTCTTTAATCTTGGAATCAAGATTTTGACAAATTGACAAATTCAATTCAAGTGAATTATCTTCGACAATTAAGACATTCACAGCCCTACTAAAAGCATCGACGTGTTTCATCTTTTCGCCCGCACGATGTTAAAATTCTTTGTCAAATTCCTCCAGTTCTAAAGCCCACCACTGGATTCGCTGGGTGATATCTTTCCATTCGAGGATTAATTTTAAAGAATTACAATCTGTTACCATTTTAAATTTAATTGCTTGTAGATAAATCCGGAAGCGCCGCAAAGCATATATCACGGCCAGAGTCTCCAGCTCAAAGCTATGGTACCTACTCGCAACCACAGTACTTATTTTAGAAAAGATAATCTTCGCGGTGCAAAATAAATCTCGTTATCATTCGTCAACCTTAAGCTTAATTGCACTTTAACGCTTGGAGAATCCGGTCGTTTAGGCTTTACATATTCAGAAGAAAATAATTCTTCTAATAACGCCTGAGTTTCGTAATCAATTTTCGGATTTATCTGAAGCGAATTTGCAAGGTCACTTTGCATTTTTAAAAATTTCTTTAGTAGCTACAGCTTCTTCCAGAGGTAGAGCTTTCAACCCTAGATTAAATTTACTCAAAGCGTCGCGACCTAAGACAACAGAGGTATGCATCGTTTTATCCGGTACGGCAAAAATCTCTACTTCGCGTTCAACATTTTCTAAACAAATGTTTGCAGTTACTACATCTAGTCTTACGAGAGTACTATTATTGTTTCCGCTGTACTTACAATTTTCTGTGTTACATGGTTTTATACCTGAAGAAGGCGCACAACTTTCCTTCACAAAACTTATCGGGCTACCCATGGCGAGAAGTATATCCAGAATTTTAACACAATTAGAATTATCAGAAGCAAATTTAAATTTCGCAGTTCTAAAGCACTGGTCCTTAAGAGTCTTAGCAGCAGAGTTGTCGACTTGAAGTCCCTGAAGATGCTCCGATACGGCATTAATATGATTCTCTCGTCTGTTGATTGAACTCTCCGAACTGTTATTAACCTCATTTTTACTCGACAGTTGAGGTTTCTTTTTCAAACAGTCCTTTGAATGGTGTCCGATTTCAAAACATTTAAAGCATTCTTCTGTTGGTCTCTTTGGTTTTTCACAATTAGAAGAAAGATGCCCATATTTAGTGCAGTTGTAACACCTTACATTCCAAGTTTTCTTTGCTGGTCCCGCATCTCGAGGTCCGCTCTCAGTTTTGGTACCACCATCAAAAATAGTTTTCCTATTTTACACTTTAATTTCGTTATTGTCCCTCAAGTTAATTTTTTCCAAATCCTTCAGGGGTTGCTTTTTGTCAATAAAGCAATGAAGACTTGTTTGATCTCGAAGGCGCTCATCAGGAATTCCCTCTATTATGCAATCAACAAGATCATCCTCATCAATGAGGACTGCATTCACAAGAATCAACTTATCGTGACAATAGCTTCTGAAGGGCTCTGAAGTTTTCCAAAGACGATTCTCGAATTTTTTCTTAAGCGTCGATCAGTTTTGAAGATTGTCAAACATGACTGCCATTTCAACAAGCAGATTTGCCATCGTCATCGTTATGAATTCTTTTTTTTTAATGTAGCCATTTCAGCGCTATTCTCTTTAATCTTGTGCCCATTAAGAGTCGTCTCTGCACATCATCTAAGTCATAGGTAACACACGAAAGCAAAAACTGTTCCTTCCAGGCATGAAAATTCAAATCTTTACCATCAAAATCGCTCAGTAAGTCCTTGAGAATGGTTATGTTTACATGCCTAGCAACTGGCTGTTGTGCTTCTGTCCTAATGAGTGTATTACGTAAGAGAGACAGTTCGCGTCTAGCCAGCTCCAATTCTCTCTCTAATAAATTCTTTTCTCGATTTATGAGCTGCAAATCTCTTTGCAACCTCGAGTTGTCAATACTTTCGATCTCTTCTGCGTTGTATTCGCCAAATCTCTGAGATGAAGTTTCCTGTGATGCATAGTTATGATCACCTTCCGTTTCTTCTGTGTTATCATCACCTGATGTGTATGATTCATTCGCAAGTCTATCAGCTTCTGCAAGCCAAGCATCCTGTGGATCTGCTTCTTTTATCCATCTGATTATTTCACTTTTATTTCCGTTCGCCGCTAATCCTTTCCTTCTTGCCACTTCCTTGAGGATTGCTACTGTGAATGTAGTGGGATCCATAATTATAATAACCGTTACTGAAGATGATACACACACCACTAAATCTGTTCACATAAATTACACAACAGAGTCTGATTCACAATTGACTCACTAAAGGGAAAGGGATACTTGACGCACACTCACTGCAATAGATCACAGTTTTCGGAAATCTTCGTGAACGATCGATTTTCTTATCACTTTAGTTAAGGCGAGACATTATGGTCAATTTAATGTAAAGGCTTTTTGCAACACGAAATCCGCCATATGCAAATTTCATACCCGCAACCGATTGAAATCTCTATTTTTCACAGCTCAGAGAAAATTACTCAATTAAATAAGAGACTCAAAATTTTGCGGCCACGCATTTCACTTTTAGGAAAGCTTCGCTTTACGACAAACAGTTACCATATCAAGGAAACTAATAAATTATTAAACCGACTCGGCCACGTGCTCAGAGGCAGCGAACATTTCGGAGTTTTGTTTACCAAAAAAGTCAGAAATCTTACTACTGTCCAACACAAAAATCAAGTCTCGCACACTTGGCGTCCAACAAAATACTTAAAATTCTCTGAAGTGTGGAAACGCGAAAACTACTTAGATCCACTAGCATGCATAGAAAATTTTCGAGACAAACTACGATTTTTCTTATGTTCTGTGACAAATTTCAATTAAATTTTGAGGCTTTACGGTTCACTTAGGGCTGATGGTTGTTAATCCCACTTCTGAAGATTGTGAGGGGAACACAATAAAAGAATAAAAGTATATTTAGTCAAGATTTCTTAAAATAAGTATATAATTAAACTGAATTTTCGTCACTGACTGACTCGTTAGTTAGCGGGTCCAAAGCCCTAATGGTATCGCACGCATCACTCGCAAGAGTGGGAAGCTAATCACTCTCAAAATCAGCTAATCACTTTAAACTTCTTACACTAATTGAAATTTGATCTAAGAAAAGATAAAATTCTATTCTTTGCATCGAGACAAATCGATTGATCTATATAAAGTCAATATTTTACCAAGAATTGGTGGAGTAAATTACAATTTTCTCTCATTTTTGACATTTAATATTCAATTCTATGATATTTTCGTCAGCAGTATATCTCCAGAACTCTTTAAACAATTTTAAAAAATTTGCTGGAGTTTTTATACTAGTGAATGTCAAGATTCATGTACAAGGTTTTTTAGAAATTCTCTTTTAAATTTTTTTGAGCCCATTTTTTTTAGAAAATCCGGTCTTTTGCAAAAAAAATTTTATCTCATTTAAATTTCAAGTAGGTACTGAAGAATTTGGATTCCTCGCTTGGAGACGAATCAATCGACTTGTATAAAATCTATATTTTACCAAGAGTTGATAACGTAAATGACAATCTTCTATTATTTTTTATATTTAAAATGACATTCTATGATATAACTTTTTAAATTTTGATTTTTTAATAACAGTTTTTCTTGACAAAATTTTCTACATTATAAAACGAATCGATAGGTATATATAAAGAACATATTTTACAAAGAATTAATAGAATTAATGACAATTTTTGATTCATTTTTTAATTTAATATTCCATTATCATAGCTTTTAAAATCATCACTTTTTGTGATTGTATTTTAAAAAAAATTATTTATCAGTACAAAATGAATCAATTAACATATGTAAAATGTTTAAATTACCTGAAATTTATGGAAAAATTGTTACTTTTTAATCATTTATGAAATTTAAAATTAGGGTTCTTATTATAACTTTTAAGATTATCATTTTTCAATAATAGTTTCTTCTTAAATCGGTTCAAAGTTGCTTTTAGCAAGAAAAAAAACTTGTTCTCTATGAGCAAGCAAAATGTTCATTAAATGAAAATAATTTCCACTTGTTTATTTAATTTTAACTGCTTTATTTATTTACTACTTATGCCTTACTTATTTATTATACTTTTATTAATATTTTTTTCTTACTTTTTTTCATAATTGTACAACCTTTTTAAATCTAATATACTGCGGAGAGTTTTAACGATGAACCTATAATATACCAATGATGTTTCAACAATATATCAATGATCTTTCTATGATGTACCAATGATGTATCAATGATGCATCAATGATGTACCAGTGATGAGAAAATGATGTACCAACGATGTACCAATGATGTTTCAATGATGTATCAATGACGTTTCAATTATGTATCAATGACGTTTCAATGATGTTCAAATGATGTTTCAATGATGCATCAATGATATACCAGTGAAACAATAATGATGTACCAACGGTGTACCAATGATGTTTTAACGATGTACCAACGATGAACGAACGATGTACTAATGATTTTGCAATGCTGTACCAATGATGTAACATCGATAATATTAATTATAATTTTAAAAACTCTGATTTAAATGTTTTTCGCAACGTTATTTTTTATTGTTTTAATTACTATTGTGAAAATAAAGTAGATTAATAAAATTTACTATAATTTAAATTTTTAAAGAAAAAAATATTAAAAGATGTGTAGGGGAATTTAACCGGTTGTGGGCACAGTTAGCTGTTTCAGCCATAACTTTTGACCAATTTAATATTTTGCGGATATATTTATATCAATGGAAAGA
>WNHD01004172.1:0-11543 GCA_011057455.1 Ganaspis sp. Gsp50 | reverse complement strand
AGGTGTTCCTGAAAACTTTATTGAATTTTTCTTTTTGTATTCGATTCGGAATAAGAAAACACGAATTTTAACGTAGGTTAGAAACACTACACTTTCCTGGATCAATTAGAAAATTTACAAAATGTGGATTGAAAAATTGACATTACTGATAATTTCATTTTTTTGTAAATTTAATTGTGTTCCTGAAATTTTTTTTGAATTTTTCTTTTTGTATTCGATTCGGCTTACAAAAACACGAATTTTAACGTGGGTTAGAAACACTACACTTTCCTGGATCAATTAGAAAATTTAAAAAATATGGATTGAAAAATTGACATTACTGATAATTTCATTTTTTTGTAAATTTAATTGTGTTCCTGAAATTTTTTTGGAATTATTCTTTTTGCATTTGATTCGGCTTACAAAAACACGAATTTTAACGTAGGTTAGAAACACTACACTTTCCTGGATCAATTAGAACTTCAACAGAATATGCACCTGAAAGTTGATATTTTGGAAAAAATCACTTTTTTGCACATTTCCAGATGTTCCTGAAAACTTTTTTGCATTGTTCTTTTTGTATTCGATTTTGTATAGGAAAACACGAATTTTAACGGTAGTTACAAACACTACACTTTCCTGAATCAATTAGCACTTTAGCAAAACATGTACTTAAAAATTGAAATCTTAAAAATTTCACTTTTTGCAAATTTCAAGGTGTTTGTATTAAAAATTAATGTATTTGGATTAAAAATTACCATGTTTGAATTAAAATTAAAATGTTTGTTTTAATAATTTAAATGATTTATTTAAACCTGAATGTAATTGAATTTGAAGAAAAGGTATTTAAACTGTGTGGATGTGTTATTGACCAATTTGTTTGAATTTTTAGTGGGCCAAGGAAGCAGAAGAGGCTGAGAACTTGGAGAAGATGCTGCAGATGGAAAGAGAAGAAAAAGAAAAAGCCAAAGGCGGAATGGACGATTTGGTGCTGGCAATTCAAAATCGTAACAAGGATCGAAGCGGCCAAGCTGACAGTTTCTTCGATGCTTTAATTGACAAATATACAAAGCAGGCTAAAAAATCGACAAGAGCTTCAAAAAGCACGGATAAATCACCCTCTAAGAGCACTAGGAAATCTAAGAAGAAAACATAATTCGATAAAAGCAAATCCTAAGGATTGTATGCTTTTTCATTTAAGTTATTCTTATTAGAAAATTTGGCACTTTTGTAAGTTATATTTCTAACTCAAGTATTGTTTACAATATTATTATATATTCTTTACCATTAAATGCGTTTAGTTTTTGCAAATATTTTAGTGTTTTCAGCCTCATATTCGTTAGGTGTAAATATAAATTGTTCCTTCAAGGATAAACTACTTTCAACATGAATAAGAAACAGTAACGACATTTGTTAATAAAAATATATTTTTCAGAATAATTGAAATGATGTTTTTAAGGGTGGTCAGAGTGTGTGTGAAATATTGTTTGATGGTTAATAATTTAATTTTAAGGCTAAATAAAAACGCGCATTTAAGGTTAATGAAGAAAGTAAGGGATAAGAAAAAGAAAGTAACAAAAAAGAGTAACAAAAGAAAGTAACAAAAAAAAGTAACAACAGAAAGTAAGAAAGGGAAGTAAAAAAAGAAATAAGAAAGGAAAGTAACAAAAGAAAGTAACAAAAGAAGTAACAAAAGAAGTAACGAAGGAAAGTAGAATAGAAGGTAACAAAAAATAGTTTAAGGGGGTTGAAACTACCTTTTTAGAGTTAAGAAAAAATCTTTTCGAAGGTGACAAAACTACATTCTCAAAACCCAAAAACATATTTTTTGGAGGTACTAGAATATCTTTTGAGTTTTGTAAAAATATGATTTGTGCTTTGTAAAAAATGTCTTTTGAGTACTGTAAAAATATCTTGTTAAGACTTAATTCTTATACAATTGAAGTTGCAAAATTGGTATTCTTTTGTGTTAAGGAAAAAAGAGATTCTATTTCAGTTTAGAATGACGTAACGCATAAATTTAAAAGTCAGATTACAGTTAAGCCGTAAATTTACAAAAATAATATACTACTTTTGTAAATTCACGGCTATTCATCATTTTTCTTTTTTCATTACTGTTTCCATTTTTAAATTTTTCTTTTGAAATCTGATCTTGTTTTAAATTAATTGCCGCTAACTTTGAAAAACTGTTTTATCGGTATCTGGAAGTGTAGAAAACTTTGTTTGAATCCTTCTTACCAAATGAGTCATTCAAACAAGATTTCTTCTATTTCTAAAATCAAAAGCTTTGCTGAAATCTAAATTATTTTATAAAAATATCTATATAATTATTATATTGCTAGATTACTATATATTAAGGGTATAAACTTTCTTTGAATGATTTATCATTCTGAATAAAATGAAAATAGGAAAAAAGAAAAATGAAAAAGAATGGTGAAAAAGAAAGATGTTATGAAAAAGTTTAATCTAGTAATGATATTAGTAATTAATTCAAATGGAGATGGAATGGAAATTATTCAAAATGTGTTTTATTTATTATTTTAATTTGATTCGATTTATTCGTGGTTTTACAAAAATTTGATTGTTTTTTTAGGAATAAGAGCGCCTTTAGGTAGGCAGAATTTCTACACTGGTGTATTGTCGGCAGCATGGACCGTAAGTACAATTTTTTATAATTATTAACTTTTATGAATTTCTAAGCAAAATGTAACACATTTGTGAATAATTTTGAGATCTTTGGGGCTAAGAATAAAGGCCGTAAATTTTCGAGGTAATGGTGCTCTTTCAAGACACTCGTTATGGTCCACTGTTATAGTTGTAACTTGATTGTGAAACGAAAGATTCGCTTGCTGCATTTTCACAGGTGAGGATAGATTAGTCTTGTCCTCGTATTTTTAACAAGCTTTTTTTTATTTTTTTAACCATTAAAAATGTTCAACATTGTATTTTTTATCAAAGCTTTTTAATAAGCTTAAAAAGGCAAAATGCAGTGCAATTTTTTTAAACATAATTAATTTTATTACATTTTATATAAATTACTAAATATATTTTAATTTTTATTCTTTTAATTTTTCTATTTTATCGTAATTTTTTGTGATAAAATTTATTTTATTTTATTTTTTCTCAATACTTCCAACATTCGTTAGACCAATTACAGGATTATTATTATTTATCTGAAAAAGATAATTAATAATTTATGAAAGAACAATAAAAAAAATAGTAATAGTATAATATATGATGTTTATAACTAGATAACAAAATGTATAGTCAATGCAAATATCAAATTCCATTCTAGATAATTTCAATTTCATTTTTTTTTATTTGACTTTAGGTAAATAAATTTAATCATAAATTTAATTTAATTTTAACAATTCTAAGATTTTAAAAAATCTTTGGAATGCGACACAAATGCATGTAATGTTGATTAATCTAAAACGATTATTCAAGTTTGGAGATAAACTTGAAACTGCTTTCATTTGAATTTAAAGATTATGGATTTGAGATATTCAAATTAATAAAAAATGTTTATTTGAAACAAGAGTGTCACACACGTTGAGAAGTAAGCCACCACTTTATTACATATATGTGGTGCAGATATGCAAATATAGATATCGAAGTGTAAATCACCATTATTATTACTACCAAGTGTAACAAGATATTCGATTCAATTTTGCAAAACATCGAAACACAATAGAGCAGAGTTCAAAACAATTTTTAATACTTCAATTAACATCAGATTTGATTAATAGCCACTTACAAGTCAGAAAACAATTTGCTGCCTTTTGATTGAAATAATTTTTTCAAAAGAAAATTTTATGAGAATTAGTTTTTTTCCACCGAAGATTTACATTATTCTTATTTACATTATTCACCGAAAAAAATCCTCTCCACTTGATAGATTTTGTACATCCTCTTGATAGTACTTATAGGAGGATTTTTTGAATGTTCTTTTTATTTTACATATCTTATTTACATCATTCTTTTCGTTTAATTTTATTCCATTTATTTATTTCTTTATTATTAAATTTGTTTTCAATTAAATTCAATTTTGATATTTTTTTTATAATTTTTTAATACTTCCAGACAGAAAATATTATTTACTAAGTTTTAGTGAAAGTCTACTTATTTTTAGCGAAAGACCACTAATTTTTCGTGAAAGACTATCAATTTTTAGTAAAAAGTTACCAATTTTTATTTACAATTTGTAAATCTTTACTGTATATTTCAATCGGTAAACTACTTTTCGCTATACTGAATTAGTAAAAAATTACTATTTCAGATTTAAAGAGCAGGCTTTATTTTCAGTGATAAAAGTAGGTATAATTATAAAAATAATGACGATCGCGGAATATTTCGCTATTACTTTTAATTAATTTTTAAGTTCCCAGTGCCTAGGATTGCGCAACGGTTTGCAAAAAAAATGTCAGCTACCGAATACATTAAAAATAAAAATTATAAAATTAACAGGAATTTCAAGTGGTTCGATAAAATGCATAACTTTATTGGTATTTTTACTGCTGAAATAACTTGACGTTAAAATCATGCTCTTCAAATTAAAATCTTATCGATTTAGGTGAATTTCAGTATTAAATTCTGGGATATTAAAAGATTAAAGAAAGTTGTCTCATTAGAGGAATTACTCTTGACACCTATTCAATATTGGTAGTAATTGAAATGGAAATTTTGCCGGTTTTAAAAATATTTGCAATGTCTCCATTAAATTGTACCATTATTCGCAACTGCCAAGTGCTAAATTTATAACGTGTCATAAATAAATATATACGCAAATAAATAATTCTTGATAATGAACCGCAAGGATAGAAAATTATATTTATGATGTATACCCATGTATGCACGTGAATAATGTGAAAAGCAGAAATTCCTTTCTAAAAAGAGAATCACCGGGCGATGGAAAAAAAAGGAAAAAGAAAAAAAAAGAGGAACTGTTTGTAGGAAAAGAGGCGCGTGCAAGTTGGGAAATTAAAGAGAAAATCTGGTATATGTGATGTGTCGTATATAAGTATGATTCTTTCGTGTATGCTAAGCCTTTAAATAGAGAGTCCGTGCATACGAAATGAGATGAAAAGAGACGAATGGAATAAATAAAAGAGACCGTTTGTTGACATAGGCAAATAAAGTGCCCCTTTGCAAACAGTACAACATTCGGTACAATAGCATGTAAAATGATTTATCCTGTTTATGCATAACACGCGTGAATACATTTAAAATTCACTCATATCACTGCACATAAGATCTATGGCTTCAATTTCACCGACTCAACTGTCATACATTTTCTCTTCCCTTAATCGTCACTTTACACTATTTAGACACGCTACATATATTTCATTTTTTTGAAATTGAAAATTGCACTTGAAATTATCATCTTTTATGCAAATTATGATTTTCATAATTATAAACCAACCTTTTTTCAAAGTTTTTTATTTTTATAAACAATCGATATTTTCACTTTACTGTTTATAATCAATAATTGATAAAAACTTGTTGTTTATCTTTATAAACAAAAAATGATACTTATATCTTTTTTATTTCTGTAGACAAAATTTGATAAGTATTTATATTTTGTTTATGTTTAGAAACAAAAGTTTACAAATATCTTTTTAGTACAATATTTATTAGTACAAATTTTAAAACATAACGTAATTGTACAATTATTGTGGACTCTTTTGTTTTAAACGAAGATTTTATTAACATAGTTGTCAAAATTTAAGGGGGCTCATCACCTTGACATAACCTCAAATTAGAAAATGATTTAAAACAGCAAAAGACGAAATTCTATTTGCAATAAATTATAAGATGCTCCATTTTTAGACAAAAAAATATTTTCAAGTATCGTTTTTCTTTCATTAATAATTAAGGGTATGTCCAAGTTTTCATATGTATACAAATACTTTTCGTGCTTCCGGTTTGTAGAGATAATATCTATTTGTCGATAATATTTAAATATTATCTTTATTTAAAGATGCTTCAATTTCAGTATAATGGAAAAGGCATGCGTTTTTTTTCACTTAATGTAGGTTAAATTATTTGCTTTTGAAATAGAAAAAAAGTCGGAGTCGATAAAGCAGGAATCGACTTTTATTACTTTTGATAGTTTTTCTCGAAAACAAATAATAAATTTAACTTACTTTAAACGACACAAATTATTACTCTAGAAACAAACTGATTTGCGCATACACTTTCTATTATTGCAATTTAAACGTAAAATTATTTTCTCTGGAAGCTGGAAGTACGAAAAATATTTCTTTACACACGAAAACTTGGACATACCCTTAATTTTTTTTACAAAAGAAATAAGGGTATGTCCAAGTTTTCATATGTATACAAATACTTTTCAATAAATAATATAATAAAAATGATAATAAAATAACATGAAAATTATAAGAAAATAAAAGGTATTGTAAAATAAAAGAATTATAATACATACCCTTAATATTTTTTACAAAAGAAATAATTGAATAAATAATATAATAAAAATGATAATAAAATAACATGAAAATTATAAGAAAACAAAAGTTATTGTAAAATAAAAGAATTATAATGCATACCCTTAATCTTTTTTACAAAAGAAATGATTGAATAAATAATAAAATAAAAATTGTAATAAAATAAAAATTATAAAAAAATAAAAGTTATTGTATAAATTAAAAGAATTATAATGAAATAAAAATACAATAAAATAAAATGCAACTCAAATTTAATTTAAATACATAAGAAAATAAAAGTTATTGTAAAATAAAAAAATTATAATGAAATAAAAATATAATAAAAATAATAAAATAAAATGATAAAAAAATAATAAAATAAAATGATAAAAGAAATGAAATAAAAATTGTAATAAAATAAATTGAAAATTTTCCCGTCGAGATTACCCGAGCTGTCAATTTTCAAAAAAGGACATTCTTGCGGAAAATATGGCTCAATACACCCCTTTGTGGATATACGAGAAGATCTAATGCACAATGTACATAAATTCAAGTACACTTCATGAAGCACCCCGTTAAGTCTGATGAGAGAAAAGGACAGAGTGGGTGAGGATAGAAAAAGACAAAAATAGAGAAAAAGGAAGGGGAGCAAGGGAGAGAGAAGGATAAAGAGCGAGAGAGGAAAAAATGGCAAAAGAAGAAAAAGAAAGAGAGAAGCCCTGTTAAGGTGCTTACTTGTGAGTGCAAGAGAGAGAGGGTGAATGGACGAACGTGAGGAGAATGGGGCAAAGGTGGTGGTGGTTCAGGAGAACGAGGAGGTGGGAAGAGGGAGAGCGACATTCCAGAAGGCGGCGGCGGCGGTTCTCGTGGGAAACCAAAGAGAGAGAGAGAGAAAGAGAGGAGAGAGATCGTCTCAAGAAGAGGCTGCGAACCTCAAGGCACCGTTCTCGATTTATGTGATTTAAAAATTCATTTCTAAACTGTTATTAGAGATGACATGTTACTTTCAATAACCAAATTAGCTGATTTATTTTATCACGAGTCGATAAGTTTTTTTATGGAAAATTTGAATTTTTTTTTCTTTTGGAGGAAGATTCTTTTAATTTTAAAAGAATTTTTTTTTGATCTTATGTGCCTCCTTAAAGTTTATTAATTTTTAATTAAAAATATGAATGCACAATTATGTGGCATCAAAAAATTATATTTAATATAAACAAATTTCTTGTATAAACAAAATGGTGAGTTAACACTTTTTGAACAAAAGGTGTTAATACTTTTTTATCAAAAGGTGTTAATACGTTTTTATCAAAACGTGTTAACGCTTTTTTAGCAAAACGTGATATCACTTTTTTAGCAAAATGTGTTATCACTTTTTTAGCAAAACGTGTTATCACTTTTTTTTAGCTAAACTTGTTAACATTTTTTCAAAAAAACGTGTTAACACTTTTTGAACAAAACGTTTTAACACTCCTTTAGCAAAACGTTGTAACACTTAAAAAATTACAAATACTTGTTAAGATTTTGTATTTCTTCTTTTGGAAAAAAGTATACCTTAAGCAGGGTAGTTATCCGTCTCCCACGCAATTGCATATCAGCCGATCCCATTTCTGTAATCTAATTATCCAAGTGACGCGCGTAACAAGCGAGTCGTAATTTACTTGCTGACAGACATCGATTCGTGTTTTTTTGCTTTTGCGAGAAATCTTCACGGTTAGTCTAAATGATCCTTTTTTCCTGTCTTTCTCGTCCTTTTGATATCCTCTTGTTAAAAAAAATAAACGCCACACATGATCGTTTGGATCCTAATGAAGAATAAGAAGCCAACAAAACACTTTAATACCATTTAATTGTTTAACAAAACTATTTTTTGCTATTATTTTCTTGTAGTTTCAAAAACAGGCTGCCTCCGATTTTGATGAAATTTGGTATTCTTGTGTATCTTCATGTAATGATGTTGCAAAACTGTGATTCCATCTTTACCCATTTAAAGAAAAGCTTCATATTATTTCATATTTTTATTAGTGGTGCGTTTCGAGAATCTGTTACAGTCAACTCTATGAATAGTGCCACCATGAATAGTGCCATCATTAATAATGCCACTACGAATAGTGCCACTTCTTTCAATTTCAGCTCAAGCGTTACTCTCTTTTCTTGTATTAAGATAAGAATTTAATTTTCATGTATTAAGAATTTTTTTTTTTTTATTAAAATAATAAGAATTTCATTCTCTTGTATGTATAAAATAAGGATTTAATTTTCTTGTATTAAAATAAGAATTTCATTTTCTTGTATTAAAATAAGGATTTAATTTTCTTGTATTAATACAAGAATTTCTTTTTCTTGTATTAAAATAAGAATTTCATTTACTTGTATTAAAATAAGGATTTAATTTTCTTGTATTAAAATAAGAATTTCATTTTCTTGTACTAAAAAGAGAATTCATCTTCTCCGTATATTAAAAAAAGTTTCGTTTTGAGTAAGAAAAATTCTTATGTACACGCAGAAGAAACTCCTTCGTCTGAAGGTAAAATGAACAGGATTTTTGAGGACTTGGTTGGATTGTGACTTTTCCGAGAGTGTAAGTGGAAATTACAGTGCAAAAGGCGCGAAAGTAGGTACAGGAAGATTGTGTCGGACACCCTGTATAGATGTAGGCGCTGTAAAGAAAGAGGAGAGTTAATTGAATCCGAGCAGCGTATAAGTCCCGCTCCTCTTATTCTTCTTTCTTCCTGCGTTCCTCCCTCGGTTCCAACTTCCACAACTCCCCCTCCCCCTGCTGTGCAACTCCTCGTACCCCTTCACTAGGGTACAACAGGACCAAGGGAAGGTCGAAGGAGAGAGGAAGGAAGCATTCCTTTGTCTCTGCGCGTACAAACCTAGATCATATGTGCATACATTTTCTTGTATGGATGCACATCGCATACATCCTGTATATACAATTTTAAATACCTCGGGTGTATCCAATCCTCTCCATATTTGACCAATTTTATTCTCTTTTTTATGTCCCTTATTCTATTCCACTCCAATTGCTATCTTGATTTTCCGTTTTGAGTTTTAATTCATTTTTACAATTTTCTGATGTCCCGTTTCTCTATTTTTGAATGTTTCCATTTTTACAATTTCACAGTTTCAATTTTTCCTATTTTTCGTTGCTTCAATTTTTTGTTGTTTCTATTTTTCAACTGTATCAATGTTTGTATCAACTATATCAAATTGTTTGCAAAATATACTTTTAATAGTAATTAGATGGTTTCAAGATAAGTGCTTTACTCGTTAGTCAAAATTTTGTAAAACATAGATAATTTAATAGATAGGTAATTTGACAGGAAGTTAATTTAACAGGTATAGTTAATTTAAGAGATAGTTAATTTAACAGATAGTTAATTTAACCGATATTTAATTTAACAGATAGTTAATTTAACATATATAGTTAATTCAGCAGGTAGTTAATTTAACAGGTATAGTTAATTTAAAAAATAGTTAATTCAGCAGGGTGTTAATTTAACAGGTATAGTTATAATTTAACAGATAGTTAATTCAACAGGTAGTTAATTTAGCAGGTAATTAATTTAGCAGATACTTAATTTATCAGGTAGCAATTTTTTAAACAAGGATGACCATATAAATCGGTTGTTACAAGAAACAATTTTGGATCTTGTAATCCTGTGCAGGTGATATGGCATACCGAATATTATATCCCATTGAGGATCTCGTTCCGAGAGTAAAAATCAAAGTCAACTTTTTCAGACTGTGACATTTCTCAGGACATCATTGGGCATGAGTTCCCAATCGGATCATTCAGGTTCTCAGGACCTTGTTTCATTGGACAAGTCTTGCCAGGAAATCTCTCGCAACTAAAAAAAGATATAAGGTATACAATACCGGTCTTTCCTGAAAGAAACTTATCGACCAAGATACCATATGATATACATACCTTGAGGTCACCATTCGATCTTATCGTCAAGGAGTTACAAATTTTGTCAATTTTTTTCCTAAATACGATAGACAAGCAGTTTATCATTTTTTACTATAGTCTGGACAAAAAGATGGAATCAGGGTCCTTATGTCCTTAAGATGCGAAAATTGTTACGTGTGAATCATTATATATTTGTAGAATGGGGATTATTCTTCTGTAGAATAGGAATCATACTTCTGGAGAATGAGAATCATACTTCTGTAGAGTGGGAATCATGCTTCTGTGGAGTGGGAATCATACTTCTGTAGAGTGGGAATCATACTTCTGTAAAATGGGAATCATACTTCTGTAGAGTGGGAATCATACTTTTAAAGGATAGGCATCACACTTCTATAGAATCACAGAGAAAATACGAACTCACTTTTTATGCGAGCTCAAATGGAGCAATGGTAAAAACGACAGAATGTGGCACCACGTACCTGGTTCGTATTTGATGCTGCTCAAATTGAGTATATAGCAAATTATATAATTATCTGTAAAACGAGAATAATTCTACATCTAAAAAGACAAAATAAGATCCATAAAATCATTCTATCTGTATTATGTTATGTCTAATGGATGATAATCGTTACATCTAGAATGGAAATTATTCTATCTGTCGGGTAATAATCGTTATACATTTAGAATGAAAATTGTTGGATGATGGAAATCTGTTGGATGATGGAAATCTGTTGGTTGATGGAAATCTGTTGGATGATAAAATCGTTAAATCTGAGATGAAAAACATATTTATAGGATGAGAAATATTTTATCTAGAATGTATTCCATTTTATCTTGTACAAGTTAATGCTCAAAATACAGTTTCGAATTCTAAAACAGTGGACATACAAAAGTAGTTATAGGTATTGTGTAAGTAGATTGAGTGCTATTGTTATCATCTTATACATGTTTTAGGCTTGGAAATATTTCAGAGGATATGGTACAAAAGTAGTTAGACATTACAGAATATAAAAAGGTATTAATTATAACCCGTGTGGAAATTTGTCGTGGAAGACTAGATGTATGCTAGCGCCACCACTGGATTCACGGTGGCAATCTAGACCGGAAGCCTGTCCAGACCCAGCGGTGGCGCTAGCTGATTCTGCTAGAATGAAACATAACCTCTAATCTATCTTCCCAAGTTATTCAGTGTCCAGTGAGACGAG
>WNHD01004171.1:4883-18546 GCA_011057455.1 Ganaspis sp. Gsp50 | reverse complement strand
CATAATTAAAAAAAGCAAGTTATAATCGAGTTAAAATTGCCATCAAACATAACCCATATTCAAAACATTGTAAAATCTCTTTCTTCTGAGTACGTCACAAATACGTTGAAAATACGAGATAGCAACTTTTCGCAAAATCAAAATATTTTTAAAAACTGTATGATTATGAATCTTTCAAAATTGTACGAAATAATTTTTCTATATGAGAACTTACATCTTTATTTGATGGTAACTAGTATTGTTCAGTTTGAGGTTATGTTAGAACTGACGTGATACCTTAATTTCTCCAAAACTTCTAGTTCCTTTAACTGACCCTTGAATTTAATTTAACAAAAACTCTTAGTTCCTGTAACCAGAATTCTGGTCAATGTGACCAAAACTATGGTCAACTTTACTAGAAAAAAGTAGTAAGAGTACTTCTTTTCGTGATAATAATCGGTACCCGATTTGTGATACGTTTCAGAAAGAAATGATAATTCGCAATTGGTAGAATTAAAATTCCGGGAGGAGAGAAAAGATTGAAATGGAAATGATTTGGAAGAAGTGTCGGGGCTTGGTTTTTAATTGAAAGCATAGTCTGTAGATTTTTAATTAAGAAAATTCAAGATCGAGCAGTTCGTTCATCCGCCGATCGAGAACTGGCTGGCGTGCCAGCTCAGAGGCTCCTCAAACAGTTTTATAATTGATTTCATTTTCATTTATTTTAGCTCGCTTGTCCCTCTTTCGCTCTCTCCTCTCGACACCTACCCACTGCGAAGAAACAGGCCTGACTCCACCTCTCGCCACAATCAATTTAATGTTTTAATTAAGAGAATATCCATGAAAAATTAGATTTTAATCGGATCTGCACCTTCGGCCTCAATATTGTAACTTTTGTGTCTGTCCTTGCGGATAATTTTTCTCGTCATTTCTGCTTTTTTTTATATATATATATACACATACATTTCCTGTCTCTGTCGGTCGATCATTAAATCACGAGTCGAACATGCAAACGTCACTTGGCGGCACGCTCGTTTTGATTCGACGTGCGATCCAAAAAATCCACCATTTTGAAGATTCTATTCTAGAAACTTACGCAATGATTCCTTGGCTAGAACTTTATAGATGAAAAAATTTTATGTTCGTACTGAAAAAATCACTTTTAGGAAAATTTTCACGGAATTGAATTTAGGAAATTGAAAACGCTCAGTGGATGTTTATGAAATTTGATATACGCGCATGAACTCGAATGGATAATTAGGAATTGAAAAGATAATTTCAATAATATCAAAAGATAATTTCAATAATATCAAAAGATAATATCAAAAGATAAATTCAAATGAAGAAATTAATTAATAATTGCGAGACGATCTGAAGAAAGGGATCTAAGAAGCATTTGAAAATAGGTTATGTTTGCTGACAGTTTTAAGTTTATTGAAGCTTCCTTTTTAATTTTCTCCTGACAGAAACACTTTTTCTTGATAGTATATACAAAAAAGCTATTCAAGAAAAACCAAGGGGTCATCAACTCCTAATTAAACCTGTACGAAGAATATATTTTTAAAGAATATTATGGGAATACTGGAGAATATTTGGGAATACTGATGAATATAGAATATTCACAATATAAGGAAATTTTCGAAAATATCATTGAATTTGTGTAAGAATAGGTTTTAAATAATAATATCCTCTAAAATATTGAAGAATACTTAAGAACATTTAAGAATACTACAGAATATTTAAGCATACCTAAGAATATTTAAGAATACTTAAGAATATTTAAGAATACTTAAGAATATTTAAGAATACTTAAGAATATTTAAGAATACTTCAGCATATTTAAGAATACTACAAAATATTTAAGAATACTTCAGCATATTTAAGAATACTTCAGAATATTTAAGAATACTTCAGCATATTTAAGAATACTTCAGAATATTTAAGAATACTTCAGCATATTTAAGAATACTTCAGCATATTTAAGAATACTTCAGCATATTTAAGAATACTTCAGAATATTTAAGAATACTTCAGAATATTTAAGAATACTTAAGAATATTTCAGAATACTTCAGAATATTTAAGAATACTTAAGAATATTTTAAAATACTTAAGAATACTCAAGACAAATGCTGAATATTTTTAAATATTCTGTATAGTCTTATTTTAAAAAGTTTTCCGAATACTGAGAATATTGAATATGGAAATATTTACAGAATATACGAGAATATCTGTCAAGTGTACGAAGAATACCTTAGTCAATGACCATTCGAGAAAAACTTTTTTTGGTTGCAAATAATTAAAAAGAAAGTATTTATCAATTTGTCAGCAAACATAACCTATTTGCAAATGTTTCTTAGGTCCCTTTCTTTAGATCATGTCACAATTAATAAAATAAATGAAAAGTAATAAAATGCAAAAATGAAAAAAACAATAAAATGAAAAAATAAAAAAACAATAAAATGCAAAAATGAAAAAACAATAAAATGCAAAAATAAAAAAACAATAAAATGCAAAAATGAAAAAACAATAAAATGCAAAAATGAAAAAAAACAATGAATAATTGTACTAAAAGTTAACATAAACAAAAGGTTTAAAAATTAAATAAATAAAAGTAGAAAATGAAGAAGGAAATAATTTAAGAAATGAATGAAATGATGAAATTGTGCGCAAAGTGTGTTTGAACGTGAATCAATTTCTGGAGCATGATTTGGAGAGCTTTGAAGGCTTCTCGGAGGTATTGAGGGATTCTAATATAGGAGTTTCTCACTTTTAAAGACGCGATTATTTTTCTTTGAAAAAGAAGTCGAATAAATTCAATCGCAAATGCTATTTTTGAATCTTATGCAACGCAATGCATTTGGGCGGAGAGCATATAGGGTAAGCTGGGAGTAAAATCCGCACGCGCAAAAATGTTTGTTTTAACGCTCCTCCTGCTCGTTTTGCCGCCACCACGACGCCTAGCCTTGAATTATTCGGAATGTGAAAATTCTTAAAATTAGACTTTTCAATATAAGCTTCTGGTTTAGTAAAGTCCGGCCTCCGGAAAATTTGCGAAAGCCTTTTCATAATAAAATCCTCCATTCTCATCGGATCAAACAAAGAATTGCCCGAGGCAGACGGCCAAGATACAGCTCTCAAATGTCAACTGCTTTTTTACAGCACTTTATTCAGAGTTTGCAATTGTCTGCAATTTTATGGCAATTTATTCATTTTGCGCCAATGCTGAATAATTAATATTGACTTTAATAGGCAGTAATACAAGACGATGTAATAATGGGTATAATAGAAGCAAAATGGAAAGAGCAACAATAAGTTAAGAACAACGTAATTCTATTAATTTTAAGGTTCGTGCTTTTGCAAATTCTTTGAGATGTGAAAGTCTAAAAGTAGTATTTCTTTGTTTTCTAAAAATCATTTTTTTGTTTCTTTTTCTTTCCCTTCTTTGTTGTGGTCTTTTTCCTGAATCATATCTTGATCTTCATCCCATTGTGAATCCTGTTTTTATCCTATTTTTTAACCTGCACTACATCAATATTTTTATCCTGATCTTTATATTGTTGTATAGATCGTTTTTTATTATTTTTTATCCTGTTCTTCATTTTATGATTCATCTGTGGTTCACTATCTTCTTTTTCATCCTATACTCTTCATTCTAATTTTCATCCTAATGTTTGTCTTTATCTTCATCTAAATCTTAATTTTAATTCATCCCAATTCTTCTTCTAATTCTAACTAATCTTAATTTTTATTCTAATTTTTATCCTAATCTTCATCTTCATCCTAATTTTAATTCATCCCATTCTTAATCCTAATTCTAACTCATCTTCATTTTTATCCTAATTTTTTAACCCAATCTTCATCCCAATCTTCATCCCAATCTTCATTCTAATCTTCTTCCTAATCTTTATCTTCATTTCCATCCTAATTTTAATTCATGTCAATCTTAATACTGGTTCTAACTCATCTTAATTTTTATCTTAATTTTCATCTTCATCCCAATCTTCATTTTCATGGAAATTTTAATTCATCCCAATCTTAATCCTAATACTAACGCATCTGGATTTTTATCCTAATTTTTATCCTAGTCTTCATCCTAAACTTTATCTTCATTTTCATCCTAATTTTAATGCAAACCAATCTTAATCCTAATCCAAATTCTAACTCATATTAATTTCTATTTTAATCTTCATCCTAATCTTCATCCTAATCTTTATCTTCATCTTAATTTTAATTCATCCCAATCTTCATCCTAAACTTCATCTTCATTCTACTTTTGATTCATCCCAATCTTAATCCTAATTCTAATTCATGTTAATTTTTATCCTTTTATTCATCCTAATCTTCATTTTCATCATAATTTTAATTTATCCTAATGTTAAACCTAATTTTAACTTATCTTAATTTTTATCCTAATTTTTTATCCCAATCTTCATCCCAATCTTTATCCTAATCTTTATCTTCATTTCCATCATAATTTTAATTCATCCCAATCTTAATCCTGATTCTAACTCATCTTAATTTTTATCCTAATCTTCATCTTCATCCTAATTTTAATTCATCCCAATTCTTCTTCTAATTCTAACTCATATTAATTTTTATCCTAATCTTCATCCCAATCTCCACTTTCATCCTAATTTTAATTCATCCGAATCTTAATCCTAATACTTACTCATCTGAATGTTTATCCTAATTTTTATCCTAGTCTTCATCTTAATCTTCATCCTAGTTTTTACTTTCATTTTCATCCTAATTTTAATTCATCCCAATCTTAATAACAATTCTAACTCATCTTAATTTTTATCCTAATTTTTATCCTAATCTTCATCACAATCTTCATCGAATTCTTCATGCAACTCTTCATTTTGACATTCATCACAATCTTTATCCTAAGTTTCATCTTAATCTTCATCCCAAATCTTTATTCTATAAATTTTCATCCTAATCTTCTTCCTGATCTTCTTTCTGTTCTTCATTTTGATGTTTTTTTATAATCACGCTAATCCTTATTCTTCCTTTTGATGTTTATCTTTATCTCGATTCTGCTCTTTATTCTACTCTTTATTCTAAATTCCATACTAATCTTCATAATCTGTTCTTCCTATTTTTTATCGTTATCTTCATCCTAATCTTCATTCTAATTTTTATCAGGATCTTCATTCTGTTTTTAATTCTAATTTTTATCGTGATTCTGAATTTGTTTCAATCTTGTTTATTTCGAAAACATACTCGTGTGGAATAATGTCATACATTCTACAAAGAAATAATTAATGCTTTCAAATTAAATTTTAAAAATGAAGATTAAAGTAAAGAACACCAATTTGGTGAAGTGTGGAAAAATGAGGTGTTTAAAACATTTAAGAAGGTGAAAAGAAAAGGAATTAAAACATATTTTAAATCAAACTTGGTACCCTTTTTAAATTTATAAATAAACATTATTTGTAAATTAAAATTTACAAATTAACAAACAATAATATTAATTATAATCTCAAAAAATAATATTATTAATAATAGAGTAAAATAAAAATAAAGTAAATTTGATACTATCCATTTTTTAATAAAAATCCTCATACCAATAATAAGTCAAAATTCATTTCAGAATTTAATTTTATGGAAAATTAAATTCTGTCAAATTGATTACAAAAAAAATCTAGAAAAATGAAAGTTTCTCTCTTCTCATCTAACCCTGTGGCATTCTTTTTACATGGAAGGATTTGGAATTTAACACAGACTGTCAAAATTCTATAAAATCCCCCCCCCCCCTCTAGAACGTGACGTAAAATATGAATGGTCTCTAAAGGAAGTATTGTTTTCGTGAAAATTTTCAAAATCGTAATTTCGACAGTTTTCGACGTAATTCGACTTTGGAAGTCTGAAAATCACTTTTTTAAAAATTGTCCATCTGTGTGGATGTGTGTGTGTATGTATGTCACTTTACATTTTAATAAATATCTTGAAAATCAAAACAGCTAGGATAATAATTTTTCAGAATCTTTTACTGCATCTCGGGGGACAAATTTTAAGATCATTTTGAATGAAATCGGTGAAGATGAAGTATGTTTTTTTTTAATTTATATTTTGTGAGAAAAAGGATTTTGCTTATAACTTTGAAAAGTTACTTCGGTAATTATATGGGTCGGTTTTTGATCGTTTAGAATTTTTAAAATCGCAACTTTGGACCTATAATAGAACCTTCTACGATCATTCTATCGAAAGTTACTAAAATTTTCAAAAATAGAAAAATGCAGTTGATATACTTTTATAAAGATCTCGGCAATGAAAACAGTTGAGAACATGTATTTTCTACGAAATTATAGTTCTTGTGCCAGGGCATATACTAGTAAAACATTAAAGTGAATACACTAATTCTAAATATGTTTTTTTAATGTTTAAATTTTTATAAGAAAATAAAAAAATTTATTTTTAAGTTTTTTTTACTTTTTGTTATAATGTAAATATTGATAGCATATTATTTCAACGGCTTTAAAAGCGCATCTTTTGACCTAAAATAGAACCTTCCACGGTAATTTTATTCAAAGTTATTACTTTTTTCAAAATTAGAAAAAAGCAGTTGTTATACTTCCGTAAAAATCTCGGCAATGAAGACAGTTGAGGATATGAATTTTTTTACGAAATTATAGTTCTTGTGCCAGGACATAAACCAGTAAAACATTAAAGTCAATTCACCAATTCTAACTATGTTTTTTAATGTTTAAAATTTTATAAAAAAATTGAAAAAGTTATTTTAAATTTTTTTTTAAATTTTTTTGCTATAATGTAAATATTAATAACAGTTTATTTTTGTGTCTTTAAAAACGCATCTTTTGACCTGAAATAGAACATTCTACGGTCATTTTATCCTAAGTTATTCCCTTTTTCAAAATTAGAAAAATTCAGTTGTTATATACCTTCGTCAATATCTCGGTAATGAAGACAGTTAAGGATATGAATTTTTTTACGAAATTATTGTTCTTGTGCCAGGGCATTTACTAGTAAAACATTAAAGTCAATTCACCAATTCTAACTATATTTTTTTAATATTTAAAATTTTATAAAAAAATCGAAAAATGTAATTTTTTATTTTTATTTATTTTTTTGCTATAATGTAAATATTAATAACATTTTACTTTAGCGGCTTTAGAATCGCATCTTTTGACCTATAATAGGACCTTCAATGGTCATTTTATCCAAAAAGTTATCACATTTTTCAAAAATAGAAAAATGCAGTTGACATACTTTCGTAAATATTTCGGCAACGAAGACAGTTAAGGAAACGAATTTTTAATGAAATTATGAGTCTTGTGCCAGGGCATAAGTTGGTAAAATATTAAAGTCAATTGATCGATTCTAACTATATTTTTTTAATATTTAAATTTTTATAAAAAAATTGAAAAAATTTATTTTCAAGTTTTCTTTGTTTTTTTGTTATAATGTAAATATTAATGACATATTCTTTTAGCGGATTAAAAAGCGCATCTTTTGACCTATGATAAAACCTTCTTCGGTTATTTTATCGAAAGTAATAGATGTTTTAAAGAACAATTAAATATACTATTGTTACATTCGTAATTTCTAAGCAATGCATTGCTTAGAATGGAATTCTATTGCAATGGAATGACTAATAGTAATTAATGTTTAACTTAATTATAGGGCTTTAGACATAATATGATAAAACATTAAAGTTGGTGAATGAACTATAACTATATCTTTTTATTGTTAAAAGAAATTTAAATAAATTATAACTTGGTGAATGAACTATAACTATATCTTTTTATTGTTAAAACAAATTTAAGTAAATTATAACTTGTTTTTGTATTCTCTTCTATTTTGAGTCTTCTTTTCAAGCCCGATTTTCATCTTTTTTTAAAACCTCTAATCCTTAACTTCAACCTGTTCCTGACCTTGTACAAGTTCTCTTCCTCGTTCTGTCCTTTATCCAGTTTTTTCACATTTGCCTTTGTCAGGAACAAAGGCACTTTTTTAAGAAAAATACTCTACCTAGAGCAAGATAATCCATGTTTTAAACAGCAGGGTCCAAATGCCCGAATAATAAAAAAAATAATAAACCTTCTTATGGTCGCATTAAGAGTTGATCCAGACGTTAGTACATAGTCACAAATCAGCGTTAAAGTAACCCTCTATCAGCGTTAATGGACAAAAGTTAGGGTTTGCCCGAGGCAGGATATAAAATTTCAAAATCGCTCGCATCATCCCCCGGGACTGAAAGAGAGGGAGAAAATGAGAGAAAAATATCTGTCTTGAGAGAAATGAAAAAGACAGAAATAAAGAAAGCTTTTGCGAGAAAAGGGAGTCGAGATACTGCAAGTTTGCCGTCAACCTCCCACATTTTTCACCCTCCATTTTTTTTCGCCATCTTTTGCCAGCCTTTCACCCTTCCCTACTCGTCGTTTGTGACAGGGTTCTCTTCGATTGTTTAGATCAATAACGCCGATTGGGGCGGTCGTTCATTTTTCCCTTTTATGCTGCCAACCTCTACCAAATCCTCTCGTCGGCTTGTTCCATGTTTGTAAATATATATATAGAAAAAAAAGGAAACTCTCACGATCCGGACATAAAACGTTCCACCCGATTGGCCATTGTCGACCGAAAAACTGCCCTCGAAAATATCGCGCTTCACCAAGCGAAAATTAAACACGAATTTTGTAAAAAATCGTTTACATCGCACGAAAACGTTTCATTTCAGGTTTAATTTCAATTTAGCTTTTTAAACATTTGTAATTTTTGTTTATTCAGTTTTACTTTTAATTGAACTTTCAGTTTGATTCAATGATGATAATTGCTTGATGCGAATAAATTTACTCTCAGAGAACTTTGGCAGATTTGCATTGTATAAAAATTATTTCATATTTAATTCAAATACGAAAAAGTTTATTCGATTCGAAAAGAAATGTATTTCGAATAACAATTACAGTCAGAAATAACATTGATCGATGGCAATTGAATGAGAGAAACATTATTTGATAAAAAGAATCATTAATTGACAAAAAGAATCATTAATTGGCAAAAAGAATCATTAATTGACAAAAAGAATCATTAATTGGCAAAAAGAATCTTTAATTGACAAAAAGAATCATTAATTGACAAAAAGAATCGTAATTTGATAAAAAGAATCATTATTTGAAAACAAAATCATTAATATTGCAAAAATGGGCATTATTTGACAAAAGGGCAATTATTTGCAAAAATACACAAAAAAAAGAAGTATTATTTTCAGCCCATTTTTGGCTGCAACATAAGTGTCAATTTGGACTGATTTTAAGACCAAAAACTGGCTTCGTCTTGTTTTAAGCCACAAAATTAACTGATTGTGTAAACTGTTTAAAACTTTCTTTTTTCTGTGTAGGCATTGAATGCAAACATAGGCATTGATTGCAAAAATAGCCTATAATTGCAAAAATAGCCAATAATTGCAAAAAAAGACAATAATTGTAAAAATATGCATTCATTGCAAAAAAAGATAATAATTGTAAAAATATGCGTTCATTGCAAAAATATGCATTAATTGCAAAAATATGCATTCATTGCAAAAATATGCTTTGATTGTAAACATATGCATCAATTTCAAAAATGGACGATAAAAATGGATAAAAAATGAATTACAAAGTAGCGAACAAAATTGACATGAAGTAACAATCACGCAGCTCGTTTGAAGATTTCAAGGGTGCTTTTCTTTTGGGAGCGATAAAAGAATCAAACCGCAAACTGAACTTCCGGCAGACGGTTTCCGGTTTCGGATGGAACCTGTCGCCCTGATGAGAGGCAGCGATGGGCGGAGAGTGGCCCATAAAAAAGCTTATTTCTCATACCTCATTCGCTTAAACGCATTTACTGAGCAGAGAAGCATAATTGCAGGCACTGTAGCAGCAAGCGAAAAAAAAGTGAATGAAAACGAGGTAATTGAAGCTATTACTTAACAAGAAATCCTGCAATATAAACGCAACGCCAATTTATTGGTGTCTGTGCCCATTTAAAATACCGTAAGCGGATTTCACGGATTCAGTGATTTTATGAAAACTTTAACCATCAGCTTCCAAACAGTCACTCACTGAATTTAATTATTAAAATACCACTAAAATTATCATTTCGTGCCTTTATTTCATACTAATAAATAGAGTCATTCAAAATCATCGCAAAATATCGAATAATTTGATTTTTGGTATGGAACTTTAAACATATTTTAATTATTATTATTATTATTTTTTTTTTTTTTTACAAAACAAGTATTTTGGAGAGGGAAAAAGCATTTACGCACGATGTTGTGTGGGACTCGTTCCACTTATTATTATTATTATTATTATTATTATTATTATTATTGTTATCATTATCATTATCATATCATTATTCTGTATGAAATTCTAAACCAATTTCTTACTGAAATTCCGTGGAAATTATACAGAAATCCCACCTTGAAATTCAATTGAAAATTCATAAAAATTTTCTTTAGAAATTTCATGACAATTCTATAGTAATTATGCATAGAAATTCTATATGGAAATTCTACAACAGTTCCCCATAGAAATTCCGTGGAAATTATATGGAAATTCCACATTGAAATTCAATTAAATTCAATTCTATTGAATATTACTAGTATTATTATTTTTATTATTATAATTATTTTTTTATTATTATTATTTTTCTTTCTTTTTCTTTACAAAACAAGTGTAGGAGAGGAAAAATTAGTATTATTACTTTTTTTTCTTTACAAAACGTAGGAGAGGAGAAATTATTATTATTATTATTATTATTATTATTATTATCATTATTATTATTATTATTATTATTATTATTATTATTAATTACACATTATGAAACATAAGATTTTATTCATTTATACATTCCATCCGATTTAACTATCCTGAGTTTTAAAATATTTTCTACAGAATTTCAACTTTATTTTTAATTCGTATTCTTTATTAATTTTTGTCAACTGTGGCAGAGAAAAAAAATAAAAAAGTTTTGTTTTGCAATGTAACAGGAGTAATAAAGTAGGATGAACAATTTAAAATTATTAATTTTTGGGAATGTTTATTTTTCTCCTTTTATAACATTTAATGATTCACATTCAATTGACTCTAAATTATTGTTGTAACATTCTTTCTAGTAGCAGCGACTTTTGTAATTTTTTAAACTTGTATTTGAATTCTTTTGAGTAAATTTCTAATAAGCGCATATGATATTAAATAAATAAGAATAGTTACAGTTTAATATTAATATTAATTAAATTAATTTATTTAGTTCAATATTAATATTAATTAAATTAATTAATTTAATACTATTTAGTTTTCTAAAACACAGCAATTTTGTACATTCACTTTTAATTTTTAAGAGGCGTTTATTGTATGCTATGTATCTATATATAGTTACCCATCAATCGTCCTATTGGACTGCGAGTTATTGCGATAAATAAATAAACAAATAATTATTCTTGCATTTATTTTTGTCATAAAACAAAACATTTAGTCTGTATCGAAATAATTTTAACTTTACTTCTTTTTAATAATAAAATTCGAATTATATCCTTCCTCAATTTGTAGATAAAATTGTAGATGAAATTAAATGTTCAATGGAAAAAAGTAAATTATATTTAGAAGATAAATAATGAAAACAAAACTGATATTAAAATACAAATAAAATATTTTTTTTATTTTTATTCCTTTTTATTATTTTTGTTCCTTTTATTGCCTTCATTAATATAAACGTTAATTTAAACGCAACAATTATTTCGAAAATCAATAAACAAATTAGAAAAGTTTCGTTATTTTGTGAATTTTAAACACTCTCGACAATCGACTGCGAATGAAAACTGACTATTAATTATACACAAAAATGGAATAAATAGAAAGTGCATAGGATTTTGGGGGCTTGATAAGTAAATCGGATTAGTTAGTTGAATATGTCGGAGGGTCAGGAAATCAAATTAAATCTAGGCGATCGATGATTGTGTGATTTAAAATGTGGCCGCAATATGCGTCTGAAATTAGTGAAAATTTCTATTTATTTCGTCATTTTGGTAAGATTGAAGAATCCTAAAAATTATAAGAGTGCGAGTGTTTTAAAAAATGCAATTTGTTGTTGGCGATTAAATCAACAGACTTTAGTTTCACGCGCCAATTTGCTTACACGTTACATCATCACTGTACGTGACAGATTAATCTTCGGAATTTATATGCGCGACGTCCATTCTACTATTTCGCGCCGAGTATTCAAATCCGATTCACTATGTGTCTCTCCAAATGTTGAATAGTACTCATGTACAATGTTCATGCTGTTTCAAGAGAAGTACGGCGCGGCGTGGAGGGAGCAACTCAAAAAACAATTCACAATGTAAATTTCTCTCATGAAAATCGTGTCAAATTTGCAACAAAGTCGAAATTGCACTTTTACGAAAATTGGGATTTTATATTTTTTTTTAGATTTTTTCGCTTTTTGAAGCAAATTATTGGATGGAAATTTTGAATAAATAATAGTAACAATAATAATAATAATAATAATAATAATAATAATAATAATAATAATAATAATAATAATAACAATAATACTAATAATATTTTATAGAATTTATTTCAATTGAATTTCAATGAGAAATTTCCATATAATTTCCACGAAATTTCTAAGGAGAACTGGTGTAGAATTTCCATATAGAATTTTTATGGATATAGAATAGAATTTTTAATTGAACTTTAATGCGGAATTAATTAATTTAATAGAATTTTTAATTGAACTTTAATGCGGAATTTCTGTATAATTTCCACGGAATTTCTATAAGGAATTCTTGTAGAATTTCTGTATATAATTTCTATGCATAGTTATTATAGAATTCACATGGAATTTCTAAAGTAAATTGCTGTCAATTTTCATTTGAAATTTAATGTGGAATTTCCATACAATTTCCACGGTTTTTATATGGGGAAATATTGTAGAATTTCCCTATAGAATTTCTATGGATATAGAATACCATGCAGTTCTATAGAATTACCATAGAATTCCTAAAGTAAATTTGCCATCAATTTTCAATATAACTTTAATATGGAATTTTCGTATAATTTCCACGGATTTTCTACAGAGAACCCTTGTAGAATTCCCATTTAGGATTTCTACGCATGGTAACTATAGAATTGCCAATAACATTCTAAATAAAATTGTTATGAATTTTCAACTGAATTTTGATGTGGAATTTCCATACAATTTCCACGAAATTTCTGTGGAGAACAGTTGTAGGATTTTTATACAGAATTTCTACGGAATTTCTAAAGAAAATTAAAACTAAATTTCAATTGAATTTCAATGTGGAATTTCTGTATAATTTCCACGGAATTTCAATAGAGAAATGTTCTAGAATTCCATACAGAATTTCTATGGAATTACTAAAGAAAATTTAAATTAAATTTAAATTGAATTTGAATGTGGAATTTCTATAGAATTTCCATAGAATTTCCATAGAATTTCCATGAAATTTCTATACAGAGCTGCTATATAGTTTCTACAGAATTTCTATGGCAAAATGTTATTGAAGTTTTATACAGAATTTCTATACAGAGTTGCTGCAAAATTCCCACAGAGTATCTATACTCTCTAAATCTGAATAAGCGAAATTTCACTAATTCACAGCGATAAGTATACAACTAATTCAAATAAGCGAATATTCGCTAATAAATAAGTGAATA
>WNHD01004170.1:0-13329 GCA_011057455.1 Ganaspis sp. Gsp50 | reverse complement strand
TATAAGTAGGCGTGACTTAGGGCGGATCAATGACTACCAATGGGCGGGGCTTAAAATTAAAATTACCATCAGTGGAAGTATCTTCACCAGTGAGCACGCCTATTTGTGGGAGTGATTTATAGGGATACGCGTATTAGTAGGCGTCACTTCTAGAGACACGCCTATTAGTGGGTGTGATTTATAGAGGCACACCTATTAGTGGGTGTGATTTATAGAGGCACGCCTATCAGTAGGCGTGATTTAAAAAGACCTGAATATTAGTGGGCTTCACTTATTGCATCACTGCATGCCACTACCACTACTGGGCGTAGTTTTAAAGAGACACACCTATAAGTAAGGGTAATCTAATGAAAATGTGCGTAGCTTAAAACAGTCACACCTATGAGTGGGCGTGGCTTAAAATTGAACATTAGTGGGTTCGAGTGAATAATAATAATAGTTACAACATGTGATGAACTGTCATTGGGCAAGATTTTATAAATAATAGTGTAGAATTAATAGTAATAATGATAACAATAACAATAATAATAATAATAATAATAATCATAATAATATTAATAATAATAATAATAATAATAGTAATAATAATAATAATAATAATAATAATAATAATAAAAACAATAATAAATTAGTTATGAAATAATAAGGAAGGATAACAATAATAAAGTATCAATGAAAAATTTAAAAAATTATAATTAAAAAAATATTACGTATTTACTAATTTAACAGAAATTTTGTTTTTAATTGAGAAATTTTGCTTTTTCGGAGGTATGATAGTGTCAAAGGTGTCAATAACTGCTGTTCGATATGTTATCTTCATTCTCACTATTCATAATTCACATGACCTGACAAACGTTTTCAACGAGCATACTCTGGGGAGTATGCAGTGACTATCGATTTTTTTCGTGAATTATACTCGCTGAAAGGTCGTTACGTGCAGACAGCGTCTGACTGTACACTGACTTACATCACTTAAGGATGTCCAGATCGTACTCATTTCTATACATTCAATTATTGAGTATTAATTTTTAATACTCTAAAAAGTAGGTAGCATTAATGCTCACATCGAAAATGTTTTTTTTATATTAAAAATGTATTATTCTCGAAGTTTGTGCTAGTAAATAATTATCGCGACTACTCTTTGTTTATAAATGCTTAATATTAGATTTTTCTGGCTAAAGTATGCACAACTTTTGATAAAATTAGGTACAAAAATGTTTTTTTTTAATTATCGTTGAAAAAATCGTTATTAAATCATAGCTTTCTAGCTTGATAAATATTGAAATGAAATTTCAGCAAGAATAATAGAGTAAGTGTAGACAGGAAAAAAACAGGATTTTATTAAGTTAAAAATAATACGGGACAGGTTTATTCCTGAAGGATTGGAATAATGAAAGAGATTTTTCAAATTTTTATAAAGAAGAGGCGATTGGTATGATCGATAAGTGGTAAACGAGGGTTTCATGTGAATTAAGTTATCATGCTAACGGCGATATGAAAGTGCCAGAAAATAGATTAGTGCTTTGACTAACAATTGCTTTAAATCATTCTACTTGACATGTAATTTGTTAAATTGTCTCGCTTCTTCATTTTCTAGCTCTGCCAGAAATACGATAGATGCTAAATTATCTGCGGATAAATTTCTTTTGCAAGTACACTTAATTTGCATATATGCATGCAATTTACGACTGACATCCTAATGCTTCTATCGATTTTCATTTATTGAGCAATATTTTATTCAACTTTCGTGTCATTTTTTTATTATTCGTGTTTTTTAGTATTCATTTACTTTAATTTTTTCCATAATTTCGATAAAAAGTTTTTCGTGACATGGGTTTTCAATGACACAAATGGGTGTGATTGTTAATTGACACTGCTAATAGTGGGCGTGGCTTTTAATTGACACACCCAGTAGTGGGTGTGATTGTACATTAATACGTCCTATAGTAGGTGTGGCTCTAAACAGTGACGCGCTACTGTGGGCGTGTCCATTAATAGAAACGCCCGATAGTGGGTGTGGTCATTAATTGAAATGCTCTATAGTAGGTGTGGTTTTATTGCTATGGGCGTGTCCATAAATATAGACAATTCATAGTGGGCGTGTCTGTAAGCAGCGACGTTCAACAGTGGGCGCGTCTATCGGTAGAAGCGCACCATAGTAGGAGTGGTCATAAATAAACATACCAGTGGGTGTGATTCTGAATTGACACATCCACAGTGGCTGTTATTTATGGTTTGATACGCTTTACTTTGGGAGTGGCTATTAACTAACACACTCTAAGGTAGGTGTGACCACTATTTAACACGCCTTATGCCTTAAACTTGTGATAAGCACACCTTGTAGTGGTTGTGGTTTTAATTAAAAGTCTACGACAGGAAGGGCTTTGCATTGCCCCGCCCCTCAGTGGGCGTGATTATAAATTGACACGCCCAGGGCACGCAGGGTTTTTGAAATATTCTATAGTCAGTAAAGCTTGATGATAAACACACCTTGTAGTGGGTGTGGTTTTAATTAAAAGTCTACGACAGGAAAGGCTTTGCATTGCCCCGCCCCTCAGTGGGCGTGATTATAAATTGACACGCCCAGGGCACGCCCTACGGTAGATGTGATCTGTAAATTAGCAATATATACGATGGGCGTGTCCTGAAAATTAACACGCCCTTCGTTGGGCGTGGCCTACTAAAATTTGCCCTAAATATTTGTCTCCCATACGTGACACTCTGTAAATATTTTAGCACATTCAGACTATGTACTTAAAATATAATGTGAGCTTTAAATTTCAAGTGTCAAGATGTTCCGTCCAAGGTGTGCATATATGCCTATAGTGTGGTGGCGCCTAGAGTCGCAGATGTCTATAGAAAACTCGACTCTAGAGACGCTAAACTCCAAGAGTTATTATTTCTTGTGCGTGACCAAAACACCGTTCTTCCGGAAAGTAAAGAAATCCTCCTGTTGGAAAGTTTGCTCGCAAGTTTTTTTTTCTGTTAATAAAAGTTCCGTGTGGCAAAGTCTCGAGGCGCGTTGTCCAAGAAAAGTTTTAACAACTCATTGAAACATGCAAAACAAGTACTACTCCTGAGACCAAAATTATACTAAAGTGCTGACAATTTTCGCGATTTTACTCAAGTTAAATTGCAGAAACTACCTTTGCTAAAAATATTATGCATGAATGTTTCAATAAGAATATAATTCATCATAACAACGCGAGGGTATTGATTAAATTTTTCAGTTGATGTTATCAATGGTCTGTGGATCTTTTTTTTGTTCTTTTTTGTTGTTCTTTTTTGTTGTTCTTCTTTGTTGTTCTTTTTTGTTGTTCTTTTTTGTTGTTCTTTTTTTTTCTTTTTTTTTTCTTTAGGTTTTTTCTATTTTTTACTTTTTTATCTTTCTTTATCTATTTTCATCTATTTATCTCATTGATATATTTTTTACAAGAATTTTTTTGTCGCTTAATTTTAGTAAAATTGGAATAAATTATTTGGAAATGTCTATAGTTGTTTGCAAATCGAATTGTATTTTCAATTTAGGAAATTGTGTTTCGGTAATAAAACCGTTTCAATTTCGTCGCATTATGCATAGAACTGATAGTTTCCCTGGTATTTGTGGCATGTTTCCAATAATGTTTTCTAGACCAATGGGCTCTATTTTTACTAATTTCCAAACCTCAGATTTAGAGATTGAATCGTTGACTAGTTTTTGACCTTTCTTGTGCAATGTTATTATTTATTATTTTTTTCCTTTACGATAATTATTATTAATTTTATCATTAGCATCATAATTATTATTACTTATTATTATTATTATTATTATTATTTTTATTATTATTATTATTATTATTATTATTATTATTATTATCATTATTATCCTTGTTTTTTATTTTTATTTTTATTATTATTGTTTGAAAAAGCTGTTTTCAGCTTAGTTTATTATTATAAAAATAACAATTATTATTGTTATAACTATAAACAATAAATCCACAAGTTTAATTTGTATTTCCTTTGAACCTCTGTTCTTATAAAATTTCCCAGATGTTGTATTTGTAGACATATCGGATTTTTCAACGTCTAGTATTTCTCACTATATTTTCAAAGCAATATGCTTGGCACGTATTTTGAAATCTGTGTCGACGACTAGATTACCTTGTCGATCACAGAAAAAACATTTCCGCTCGTCACTTTGTAAATTTCCAATTAATTTCCTAAAATCCATTATAATTAATTAATTTAAAGACTTCATCAAATTTTCAATTGGATGCTATTTTTTCAATTTGTAACACAAAACACGATCTCATAGATTGAAAAACTATTGTAAATTTTTTTATGATTTATGCTCTCAGAGAAAATTTGTCAATAGAATGAAAAATTTGATTTTACATTTTTTTTTATTTTAGGGAATAGTGAAAATTGTAGAGGATTTTATATCAACGATTTCACATACTCTATACCATATGAGCTTTTTTGTCTTTTCATTCACATATAAATTTTCTTCTACATTTTCACATTTCTCTTCGTATTTTCACATTTTTACGTAAAGTAGAGAGTTTTCTTCTCTTGCACAATTTATAAACGACGTTTTATAAAAGATGAATTGGTTCTCTTTAAACTCGAAAGTTGCATTTTGTGGTTAAAAAAATATAAACAGTGAATGAATAATTGTGAAAAAAGTAGCGCAGAAAAGTAGTGTCATAGAAAGTAACGCAAAAGTTTTATACAAAAGAAAATGGAAGTAACACAAGTGTAACACAAGTGTAACACAAAAGTAACACAAGTGTAACACAAAAGTAACACAAAAGTAATACAAAAGTAATACAAAAGTAATACAAAAGTAATACAAAAGTAACACAAAAGTAACACAAAAGTAACACAAGAGTAACACAAATGTAACACAAAGCAACAATTAAAGCAACGCAAAAATTAACACAAAAGTAACACTCAAAACAAAGCAAGAAGTAACGTATAAAGTAACGCTAAAGTACCAAAAAATAACAGAAGTTTAAGACAGTGGCTAGCTAGAAAAAAATAAAAATAGTTTTAATAAATGTTTCCTTAAAGTTTTTTGTGGTTAAAAGAATAGATTACTATAACCAATTACTCGGTTGGCTGTACTAATTCGAGAAAATTAAAATCTTAAAGTTTGAGGTAAAAATGCAGCATTTAAATTAAAGGTTGAATTGCGTCTCTCTTTCAGAGAAATGCGGAAATAGGAAATGTATCAAAGAAAACAGAAAACAGGGTGAATTTTCTCCTTTGATTAAAAGTAGAGAATAAATAGAAAAAAATGTGAAGAAATGCGATAAAAATCATCTCAGGTAAAAGGAAAAGGTGAAAATAACTTTCATTTTCAGAAGTTGCTTAATCACAATATTGCAAAAAAGCAATTCATTTCTTTTCATCTCTCACTATATATATTTTGCGTTTTATATTACCAGAAATTGGTTTCCATATTTGCATATTTCACACTGTATGAGAAAAGCTAAGGAAAAATTTGTGAAAAAGATTCTTTCATTCGCGGCAAATATTTCTCGACCTCTAAAAAGATTCGAAAGCTAAAAGATCAACTGGAGAATAAATTATTTTTCTCCTTCTAGACATTTTTCTTCTTTTTTTATTCAGTAATTCTTCCTCTCTCTTAGACAATTTTTTTTTCTCTTTTTAGCAATTTTTTTTACAACGTCCGTTACCTAATTCTCTAGAGAATTCAAGATGTACATTTTTCCTCTTCATGAATTGATACAAAAGTTCCTTAGAATTCTTTATTCTTCTTTACCCTTGCACCTCTTTTGCTATTGACATTCAAAGATTTAATGCAATTTTATTTTTACCCACTTTTTGGTATTCTCTAATATTGCCAACACTTGAATTTTTACATTTAACTGAAATTAGCAATTATTATCGGATAGTAACTTTGCTTTTATTAACATGTGACTTAATGGTCCTCCTTTTAAAGGATGTGGCCACTAGTTGGACCTCCTTTTTAGAGGCGTGGCTGTCAATTAACTCTGTTTAAAGGGCGTGGTTACCAACGGACCCACCTTTCGAAGGGCGTGGCTACTAGTTGAACAAGGGCGTGGTTATTAATAAACACACCCTACGGTAGATGTGATTATAAACTGGCACGCCCTGTAGTAGGTTTGATTGTAAATTAACACGCCCTATAGTGGACATGGGCGTAAATTAACAATTCTTACAGAGGGTGTGAAATTTAATTTAAAAATTGACACGCCCTGTTGTAGTTGTGGTTATAAATTGACACGCCTTCTAGTTTCTTTGATTAAAAATTGTCACACCCTACAATGCTTGTAGTCTGTAATTGATACACCTTATGGTAAAGGTGAATATTAATTGACACTCCTTTCAGTGGGTGTGTCCATAAATTGGTACACCCTACAACGGTCATATCTTCATTGACTCGTTCTATTGTAGGTGTGGACATGAAGTGCCACGCCCACTATAGGGCGTGTTTATGAAGAGACACATCTTATTGTGGGTGTGGTTATAAAATGACACACCTTATAGTGGGCTTAGTTATGAACTGGCACGCCCCATAGTGGGCATAGATATGAATTGTCACGCCCTATAGTAGGTGTGGTTATAAATTTGAACGTCCCATAGTGGGCATGGTTATGAATTGACACACCCCATAGTGGGTGTGATTATGAGTTGACACACCCCATAGTAAGAGTGGTTATGAATTGACACACCCTATATTGGGCGTGGTTATGAATTGACACACCCTATATTGGGCGTGGTTATGAATTGACACACCCTATAGTGGGCGTGGTTATGAATTGACACACCCTATTGTGGGAGTGGCTATATAATTACAGTTCTATAGTGTGTCTGATTACCATTTTACACTCTTTCCAGAGTAATTAGGAGTCTGAAAAACTTTTAATTGGTATATGCCTACAAATTGATATATATCCTAATACTGATTGTGACTGGAGTTAAAAATCAAATCACGTGAAAGGCGTGGTCTTTAATTGATAAGAGAATTTGAAAATATGAACAAAAAATAAATTTTGAATGAAAATTGAAGGTGAATAGTAGAAAAATATGAAAGAAAATCAAGGTGCAAATAAAATTAAAAATACCTCAAATTATGTTAATGGAAATGATTCATTATCACCGACAGCTTTGTTTATTTAGTAACATTGCTTTTAACTGAAAGCGCATGTAGTTAAATATTTAATTTGCAATAATATTTTATTAAAGACTTTCTGCAGGGTTTCAATTTTCGTAAATATTTGCCGTCTGCTTAAATAGCTTTTAATTTTCAGAAAGCTAGGGATTTAATTTACATTTGCTGCATTTTCTCTCCTGTAGAATTAAATTGTAGTATTAATTTCCATACTCCAAATTTTGTACATTTTAATTTTACTAAAATGTATAATTTCCCAAAAGCGCATTTTTAGAAATTTCCTTTCGTTTTAACTTTAATTCAGCTATATAAATTACGAGCAGGAAAATTGATCAGATAAAAATTAGCTTCATTTTTTTAAGTCAAATGTTTCGAATGAATAACATGTGACACGATTGCTTGCGGAATTGCACAGTCTGGCTGGAATTTCAATCAAAATTGTTTTAATTAAAAAACCAATTTTTCTTGTTTATTAAAACTTTTTCCTTGTCAATTGCATTCAGTAACTTTCTGTTGGCAAATTATTTTAATTAATTGGTAGGGAAGTAGATTTAAAACAAGATTTTAATTTTTTTGTTTAATTTCGCAGGAGAAAAAGATAAAAGAATAAATCAACTGTAAAATAAAGAGAAAATAATGTTTGTCTATTAAATTTGCTTATTTTGCAAAATTAGTTTTATCGTGTCAGTTTTAAATAAAGGCAAGTCACTTTTTCAAAGTAAATAATTTTACCCGATTCTAATCTCTTTCCCCTTTCTTGACGGAAATGGCTTCTGGTATTAGGAGATCCTATTTTACAGTTAACGATCGGTCGTCAACTCTGCCACTTTGTCTCTTAGGAAATCTTAAAATTTATTTTATTGAAACTCACTGCAAAATTGTACGCTATTAAAAAGATAAAAGCTTATTTATATGTATTACTTTTTCGATTTAAGAGACAAAATAAATTCTACATAAAACGACTTTCTATTTGACATTTTAATTTTAAATGTTTCATATTTTTTTCTTTTCTGTCTAAAATATCCATAATTATTTTTCTTCATTAATTTATAAATAAATGAAATGTGTCATAAATTATTTTTATTAAAAATTAAATTAAATAATTATTATTATTATACTATTATTAAAAATACTTTTTAAAAATTTCAAATCTTTGAAACAAAAATAAAAGATTTTTGAAAATTTTCGTTATTATGAAGAGAAAAATAGTTGGTCGATTTTTAATCATTGTAGGTTGTAAATTACTTCTATAGAATGATAATATCAACTTTGTATTAAAGTTTGATACAATATCGTGATTACTTTGTTAAAGAAATTTATAGTCAATTTTTTATCATTGGCTTCTGATCAATTTGCTGTTTTAGACTTGCTTTATTGTCAGAGAAAAATATTATTACTTTATTGGGAAAATTGCATTAAAAGAGAGAAAGCTATACAAGTTTTGTCTCCGTGCTAGTTTTACTGTATGTTGTCCATTACATTGTCATTATCAAGATTTCATTCGCTATATAGATTCTACTGCCAATAAAAGTCTTCCTTTGTTGAAAAACCGATTCGTTTTATTTGCCTCCACTTCTACTTTTATTTTTGTATTAATTTTATTCCCTACCGCATTTCCGTTTAACTGTCTTTGTCATAAAAGATATCTTCCTCATTTTATGTGTCATTTTATTTCTTAAAATTCTTGCAATATTTAGAATCAATTCAGATAAAATTAATAGCATTTTTTAAGTAATAATATATATAAGTCATAATATATTTAAGTAATAATATATATAAGTAATAATATATTTAAGTAATAATATATCAAGAAACAAAGAATATACAATATAATTATTTTAGACTAAAAAGGTAAACATATTTTGGATCTTTATATAAATAGTTCAATGACGAGACAAGTGTGGAAAGACGTATTTGGAACGGTGGCTATTGGATCAATAATTAATCTCAGATGTCGTGGTCAATTTGTCTACGTCAGCGACTCTTTGATTGTAACCAATCACCCTTATTTTCGGGAGAAAAGAAATGACTTTCCTTTGTGTTCATCATTGGCGAGATTGCGCCATGGGTCATTTAGGTGTGACCATTAATTAAAAAGTCTCACACATTTGCTTTATTAATACTCATTATGTGTTTAGGTAACTAATTAACCTTGCAAAATACAACAAAAACATCTGATGATAAAGCGCCCAGACCCTTTCACTGAAAATTTCAAAAATAATTCACGCGTATCTTCTTATTACACGTAGCTCCTAAATTAATATTTACGCCCAACAAAAAAGCGCAAAAAATCTTAAAGCCACTCATTTAACGATAGTGACTAAAATTGAGACAAAATTTAAATAGATGTAGTTAATAGTAAGACCCTCCCACCGATAGAGACTAAAATTGAGACAAAATTTAAACAGATGTAGTTAATAGTAAGACCCTCCCACCATGGGTGTGGCTAAAAAGGACAAGAACAATGTGCGTGGCTAGAATTCTAAAACTGCTATAATAAGCGTAGCTAATATTAAGACGCGCCTACTGTGGGTGTGACTAGCAGTCAACAACTCCCACAGTGGGCGGGAAAAGAGAAAAGTCACTCCCACAATGGGTGTGAATTTCAGTGAAACACACCCGCGTGGGTGCGGTTAGACCTTCGCCACTCCCATAGTGTGTGGGAAGAGAGGAAGGTTGCTCCCAAAATAGGCGTGGTTAACATTAAGACAGTCCTACAAGAGGCGTCACTAGCATTAGGGTAATTACAGCAGGTGTGGCTAGTAGAGAATAACTACCACAGTAGGCATGGATTTCAGTGAATCGCACCCACACAGTAGGTGTGGTTAAAATTTAGCCACTCCCACAGTAGGTGGGAAGAGAGAGGAAGGTCACTCCTACAATGGGCATCCTTATAATTAACACACTCCTACAATAAGCGTAGCTAGTAGTGAGATTTCCACCAAAATGGGCGGGGCTGTTACTGCAATACTTCAAAAATGGGCGTGGCTAGTATTGAATCACTCTTATAATGGGCGTTGCTAGTATTGAATCACTCTCAAAATGGGCGTGGCTAGTAATGAAGCACTCCCATAATGGGCGTTGCTAGTATTGAATCACTCCCAAAATGGGCGTGGCTAGTAATGAAGCACTCCCATAATGGGCGTGGCTAGTATTAGTGTACTCCTCAATGGGCGAATTTTAAAAACTCCTTCCATGGTTTTGATTGAAAATAAGAGCCTACATTGTATGCGATTACTATTTAGATACTCCTGTAGCAATTTTACATTGAAACTTTTAATACAAAAAATTAATCCGTCTAGTATTAATATCCAGCATATTTTCTAAACGGATTAGGTAATGGACCTTGTTTCTGAACGTGCACTCTGTATTATGCATGAGTTCTGATCCGATTGTCGATAAATGAGAGGATCACATTGTAGAATTTTCGTTAAGCGCAATGAGCTACAGCGACAATTTAATCCACATCTGATACTTCCGCTCGAGTTGATGAATTGAAATTTCTACTTATAGCAGTTGATAAACTGCTCAACTGCTATAATTTAATTTATTTTCAGTTTTGAATTAACAAATTAATTAATTCAACATTAATTAATGTTGAACACTAACTTTTTGTGCACTAAGTACTTATTACTCTGATGAAATTTCTTCATTGCCAGATAGAAAGTAAATCATCACTACATCCCTTATTCAATCCATCTTCTTTGCGCTATGTATTGAACTGACACCCTTCACACATTGTGTCTTCGCAAATGATTAATGAGGATTTTATAAACCGCTTCCGTAAAAACAAAGATAAAGTGGGTTTTTGATTTTTGTCACGAAAATCATAGCCATGTGAATTATTAATATTTTTATTTTAGAATATTAAACAAAAGTCATAGTAATTTTGATATTTGAAAAAAATAAAATTTTTAAAAACTGTAGAATAATAGTTTTTTTTTAAACAAATGAATTGTAATATATTTAGTATTCACATATTCACGTTAATTAAAACTGTTAAATAAATAACAGACCAGAATTTGCAGTCATGTAAGTTTGTTTTTACTAAAATTTGTTTCTTCTAACCCCCCTTGTTTTTACTCGGAAGGAATTGCTTTTTTGTTTAACTGGATAATTAGTATACGATGAAAGTATCTCGCGTAAATGAAATCCTTAGGCGTTGGAGCGATGTTAACGACGCCACAGGCAGTGTTGAGACTTGTCCTTCAACGCAAGTCTCTTCTCAGCCTTAACCCAATTACACTGTAGAGGGATAATTGCTTAAAGTCATCTTGGCAATTTCAAGGATGTTGATGTAACAACTGAGAGCAAAATAATAAAAAGAAAACCCTTCAAAGGTGCCGTTTACTTGGAAATGACACCAGGAAGCTTGTCTGATAAAATTTCTCTTCCTTCAGGCAAAATTAATTTCATTCTTCTCTAAATTTTTCCAATTAACTTCAACATTCTTTACTTTTTTCAAAAATCTTGTATTTTCCTTGAAAACATTTCATATTCCTTGGAGAAAATTATTTTTCATTTTTTATCTCCCATTTTATCGAGATATAAAACGTTTTATAAAAATTTAAAGAAAACCTTTGCATTTTTCAATTTTGGTAGATTTTCCTACAGTGGGTGTGGCTAGCAATAAGATGCTTCTACAACGGGTGTGGCTGGAAACAAAGTTCTATTGTAATGGGTGTTATTAAAAATAAGACACGCCTACCATGGGTGTGGATAACTTTAAAACTCATACAGTGGGTGTGGCTATCAATAAGACACACCCATAGTGGGCGTAACTATCAATAAGACACGCCCATATAGGGCGTAACTATCAATAAGACACGCCCATATAGGGCGTAACTATCAACAAGACACGCCCATAGTGGGTGTAACTAACAATAAGACACTCTGATAATCGCGTGACTAGAAACAAACATATTGTAATGGGCGTCGCTGGGAACAAGAAACGCCCCTAAAATGGGCGTGGCTAAATTTAAAAGCACTCGCACACCGAGCGTGTCTGACAACAAGACACGCCTACAGTGGGTGTGACTAACAATAAGACGCTTCCACAATGGGCGTGCCTAGAAACAAAATTCGATTTTGATGGACATTATTAAAAAAAAGAAACGCCTACAACGGGCGTGGCTAACAATAAGATACGCCTACGATACGTCTAGGATAATAAGATACGCGTTTCAAGAAGTAATACACTCCTACAACCGTTATATTTCTATGAAGAAGACTCTTCAAGTGTGCGTCACTGGAATTACGATACTCCTACGGTAGGCGTGGCTAAAACATTACTACAAAAGGCGTGACTATGAATAAGACACTCCCATGGGCGTTACTAAAAATTACACGAAAATTAAAACATCAGAATATTAAATTGAATTTAAAGAATACATTTCTAACTCAACAATTCGTCAGTAGACTTAAAGGTCTCTTTTTTATTTAACACAGAAATAAAAGTTCACCTTTGTTTCTTAAGTCAGATAGCCGATTAATTACTTTTCATTCTCAATAATGACTGTTTTAGTGGAAAAAGTGAATAGGAATTCTTCTCGGTTAATTCTAGAGTAATTTTTACCTAAGACGGTGTTGGTTAATTGGGAAAGTTGGGAGGGTTTGGTTTTCGATATCCTATAGTGGGATCTAACGTCTCCTCGAATTCGCTGCTTCCGTACAAAGAGTGATCTATGCGGTCACTCGCCTCCTTCATCAACTCTGCAATCCTTTTAGCTCCAGCTCCACCTTCTAACCTTCTCGTCGAGGCTGAACTTTTGAAAAGCAATTTCGAGCCACGCGCTACCACATTCGTTAAACTTCAGATTGGACGTACTGGTATCGAAGAAGAATCAGGAGGGAAAAAAAGAATAATTCCCAGCATCCCACCAGCCAATAAAAATCCCAACGATCGTATTTTAGAAGACAGGTTCCATGACTGACGAAGTAAAATTAGTTTTTACAATTCCCGAGAAAATGAAAAAATTGTAGTTTTTGAAAAACGTGCGAACAATTTTTGTTAACAAAAAAAAATGGATTAGAAAGAAAATTATGAAAAGTAATAATATTACTGACGTGTGGATAATAATTATGAGGGAGAAATACTGGGAGGCGGCTCAGTGGCGTAGCCAGGGGCTTTTTTGTAAAATAGAAAATGAGACAAAATTAAGTTTTTGTTATTAAAAAAAGGAAGTAGG
>WNHD01004169.1:0-15897 GCA_011057455.1 Ganaspis sp. Gsp50 | reverse complement strand
ACTTCTAGATAGTATTGTTTAACTTTCAGATAGTATTCTTTTACATCTAGATAGTAATGTTAACATCTAGAACGTATTTTTAACATCCACACTTTAGAACTCAATATACAGATAATAATGTTTATCTTTCCAGATTGTAGCCTTTAGCATCTAGATAGTAAAATTAAGCATCTAGATGTTAGATTTTACCATCCAGGTTTTCTTACGTGATACGTGCGTAAATATGCATATTGGAAACACAAACACGAATCCATAATGGTATCATCGGGTACGAATTTTCGGTACAGTGAAATTTCAATCCCTTCGTTTAATCAACCCATTCCCTGCTATATTGCGTTATATTCTATCATGCTCCGGACAACAAAGGCATGCAGAAGCCTGTTTTGCCAAAGTGCCGTATCCTATATACATATACATTTGATATGACACCGGATATTCAACGAAATGTGTGGCCTTTCGTATTTCCTCGCACAAGTCCAATATTTCAACTTTTTCAAAGCAAGTTGCATTTTAATGAAACGAGATTTTATTTTCTATGTACCTACTATTATACTGACAATTCATCTTGCATAAAAACTTTATCTTTCATTTTTTAAAATTTTCATTTTTTGAAACTTTCATTTTTTGAAACTTTCAATTTTTCCCGATGACTGTTTTCCGACAAGAGGAAAATTAATAAAATTTGATGAAAAAATGTAGAGAAAAGTATGAAGCGATGGCATTTTTGAGTTTTTTGAAATTTCTCATAGTTTGAACTTTATTGATGTACAGGGTGTATTGTTTTTTTTTTAAGTTACAAGGTTTGTGGAAGTTATTCTGGGTGAGCCTGTAGGTGAAATTTTTTTGATTATAAATGTAGAGGATAAGTGTCTTTGGCAGTTCTATTGCTTTTAGACAGTTGGACAATAAAACTTTTTTATGAAAGTTGAGTGAAATTTGCTGGATCGTCTCAATAAAGAATTCTTGCTTTCTTTCTTATATGGCTCTTTTTTTTTATAGATACCACTTTGAGGGAAAAGTCTAAGGCTATAAGAGAGAAAGCAAGTTCTCTGGCATTTTCCACATTCCTAAATTATTCCGACAATCCCTTCGAGATTTCAAGTTTTCTGATAACATCCACTGTGTACAGTATTTATGTCAGTTGAACAAAAAGCTCACACACAGACACATTGACCTGTGCGTCCAATCACACTCGACTGTCGTCACTTACTTTCTAATGTTCAGAAGAATTCTTTTTCTACTTTTTGAAAGACTTCAATCATTGCCATTTTCAATATATATTTTATGTATTTTTAAATATTTTCAAGTATTCTCAAGTATTTTCAAGTATCTTCAAGTCTTTTCAAGTATTTTCAAGTATTCTCAAGTAATCTCAAGTATTTTCAAGTATTTTCAAGTAATCTCAAGTATTTTCAAGTATTCTCAAGTATTTTCAAGTCTTTTCAAGTATTTTCAAGTATTCTCAAGTAATCTCAAGTATTTTCAAGTATTTTCAAGTAATTTCAAGTATTTTCAAGTATTTTCAAGTATTTTCAAGTATATTTAAGTAAATTTAAATAATTTTAAGTATTATTAAGGCGTTTTATACATTCTTAAGTTCTGCATAAAGTAGGTATTTGGAAATATTTAAAAGTAGTTTTAAGTATTTCGAAATAGTTTCGAATATCTTTATACTTTCAGAAGGTATTTTAAGTACTTTTTAAATATTTTAAAAAGATTTGAAGCACTTTTAAATATTTTGAAGTATTTTAAAGTTTTTTAAAGTATTTTAAAGTATTTTAAAGTATTTTAAAGTATAATTAAGTGAATTTAAATAATTTTAAGTATTATTAAGCTTTTTTAAATATTGTAAAGTACTGGAAAATATTTGGAAATATTTTGAAGTATTTTAAAGAAATTGTAAGTACATTTAAATAAATTTAAGTATTTTTAAATATTTTAAAGTACTTTAAAGACGTTTTAAGTATTCTTAAATATTGAGAAGTGTGGAAATATCAGAAAGTATTTGGAATATTTTCAAGTATTTTCAAGTAATTTGTAGTATTTTGAAGTATTTTGGAGTATTTTAATGTATTTTGAAGTTGTCTCTAGTATTCTAAAATATTTTTAAGTATTTTGGATTATTTAAAATTATTTTTAAGTAATTTGTAGTATTTTAAAGTATTTTTATGTATTCTGGAATATTTTAAAGTATTTTTATGTATCCAGGAATATTTTTAAGTATTTTTATGTATTTTGGAATATTTTAAAGTATTTTTATATATTATGGAATATTTTAAAGTATTTTAAAATTGTCTCTAGTATTTTTAAGTATTTTAGAATATTTAAAATTATTTTAAAGTAATTTCTAGTATTTTAACGAATATTTATGTTTTCTGGAATATTTTAAAGTATTTTGATGTATTTTGGAATATTTTAAAGTATTTTGAAATTGTCTCTAGTATTTTAAAGTATTTTTAAGTAACTTGTAGTATTTTAAAGTATTTTAATGTATTCTGGAATATTTTTAAGTATTTTTGTGTATTCTGGAACATTTTAAAGTATTTCTATATATTTTGGAATATTTAAAGTATTTTAAAATTGTCTCTAGTATTTTAGAATATTTAAAATTATTTTTAAGTAATTTCTAGTATTTTAAAAATTTTTTATGTATTCTGGAATATTTTAAAGTATTTTGAAGTTGTCTATAGTATTTTAAAGTATTTTTAAGTAACTTGTAGTATTTTAAAGTATTTTTATGTATTCTGGAATATTTTAAAGTATTTTTATATATTTTGGAATATTTTAAAGTATTTTAAAATTGTCTCCAGTATTTTAGAATATTTAAAATTATTTTTAAGTAATTTCTAGTATTTTAACGAATTTTTATGTTTTCTGGAATATTTTAAAGTATTTTGATGTATTCTAGAATATTTTTAATTATTTTGATGTATTTTGGAATATTTTAAAGTATTTGGAAGTTGTCTCTAGTATTTTAAAGTATTTTTAAGTAATTTGTAGTATTTTAAAGTATTTTTGAGTATTCTGGAATATTGTTAAGTATTTTTATGTATTCTGGAATATTTTAAAGTATTTTTCTATATTTTGAAATATTTTAAAGTATTTTGAAATTGTCCCTAGTATTTTAACTTATTTTTAAGTATTTTAGAATATTTAAAATTATTTTTAAGTAATTTCTAGTATTTTGAAGAATTTTTTGTATTCTGGAATATTTTAAAGTATTTTTATGTATTTTGGAACATTTTAAAGTATTTTGAAGTTGTCTCTAGTATTTTAAAGTATTTTTATTTATTCTGGAATATTTTTAAGTATTTTTATGTATTCTAGAATATTTTCAAGTATTTTTATGTATTTTGGAATATTTTAAAATATTGTGTAGTAATCTGAAATATTTTAAAGCAGTTTTAAGAATTTTTGAATATCTTCACTAAAATGTAAGTGTTTATAAACATTTAAAAGTATTTTGGACTATTTTCAAGTAATCTGAAGTATTTTGAAGTAGGTTTAAGTATTTTTGAATATTATAATACCTAGTTGTTACTCGATACTATCTAGATGTTAGGCGAGACTAAAATGATTTAAATGATAAGCGTTACTTTCTAGATAGTAAGTGTTACTATCCGCATGTTAAATTTTACTATCCTAATGTTAAATTGTTCTATCTATATGTACAATTGTACTGTACTGATGTTAATATTCACTATATGGATGTTAAAACTTTCTGCCCAGATGTTAGAATTTACTACCTAGATTTTAGAATTACTATTTACATGTCAAAATTCACTGTCTAGATGTTAAAATTTACTATCTGGACGTTAATATTAACTGTCTAGATGTTAAAATTTACTATCTGGACATTAATATTTACTATATAGATGTTAAAATTTACTATCTGGATGTTAAAATTTACTATCTGGATGTTAAAATTTACTATCTGGATGTTAATATTTACTATCTGGATGTTAATATTTACTATCTAGATGTTAAAATTTACTATCTGGATGTTAAAATGTTCTGTTTGCATACTAAACTCAAAAATGGTCGAAAATTTGAATTTTCACTTTTCTTGGTGAAGATATTAATGCAGGGCATATTGGGCTGGGGTAAGTGTTAGATCAACATATTTGTGTGTGCTTGAACGCACACAAGAATATGAAGACCACGTTTTATGTAGATAAAGCAGCTCAAATCAAACTCGAGTATAAGTAAAGCGCGAGGCCGTCCAACCAAGTAGACAGTGCTCTGTTTAAAGTATTGGAGCATTTCATCGCAAACTGAATCCAGGTCAAACGTGCTACGTACAATTAGTGAAATTAACCGATCTCAATTTGATCCAGTACAATGACACCTTTGAGACTTGGATATTGAAAATCCGAAAACAAATCTTCTTGAGTGCACTTTACTAAATCAGTTTCCAAATTTTGCTGCGCATACTAAAATATTCTTTTATGCAAAAATAAAGACACAAAAAACGCAGATATCGAAAGAAATATGAGAAAGAAAAAGAAAAGAAAAAAATGAAAAGAATGAAAAAAGTAAAAATGAAAAAATGAAGAAAAGAGAGAAAAGATGAAATGAAAAGAAAAAAGGAAAAATGAAAAGAAAGAAAAGAAAAAACATGACAAAATGACAAAAAAGAAAAGAAAAAAAATGCAAAAAAAGAGAATAGAAAAAATGAAAAAAAAGAAAAGGAGAAGAGAAAAAATGAAAAAAAGGAAAGAGAAAAGAGAAGAAAATGAAGAAACAAAATAAGAGAAAACCAAAGAATGAATAGAAACAAAAGAATAAAAGGAAATGAGTAAAAAAATTGTATAATAATAAAGAAATAAATGAATGTGTATAATAGCCCCCCGGTGTACCACAATAGCCCCGATTGGCAAAAAAAAAAACCAAATCAATGAGACTTGTATTTTAGAATTGCGTATGATTAATGCACCTTTTTTTCTAAAAGAAAAAATTACACTTAACGTAAAAAAGGTCAAAGAATAAGCAAATTTCTCGCCTTTTCAGGAAGGAAAACTATTCGCATATTGCAAGTATAAATCTTGTTTGAATGCTCGCTGCCTAGTGAACTGGAAAAAGTTTCCCTCTGGTGTATAATAAAAAGGGAAACACAAAAAGAAAATAATAATAATAAACAGGAAATCTCGTGGCCGAGAAAAAAAAATCCGTCCTTTTTGTAGTGTCTTGAGAATTTCACACATGAAGTGAATTTTATAAATTTTTTGCGAGAATTGAATTTACACTGGTAGACAATCGTATGAGAAATAGAAAATCATTTCACAAGAGAAATAAATTATATTTCAACTTGACAGCATTCAAAAAGTCAGTTTTCAAGGAATTTTTTTTCAAAAAATCATTTTCTAACCTCACTTTTTTCAAAAAATCATTTTCTAACCTCACTTTTTTCAAAAAATCATTTTCTAACCTCACTTCTTTCAAACAATCATTTTCTAACCTCACTTTTTTCAAAAAATCATCTTCCAACTTACGATTTAGCAAAAAATCATTTTCTAACCTCACTTCTTTCAAAAAATTATTTATCAATAATCATTGATAATTATATTCCTTTGAAATTTTTACAAATTAAAAAAAATTAAATTAAGTTAATATTTTTCAAAAAGAGCTCCAATTTTAGAAAAAGAATTGTTTGACAAAGGATTTTTTAAGAAAGAATTTTTAAAAAGAGAATTTTTTCGCTTTGGAAATATAACTGGCGCTTTTTCTAGTATTGTAACCGAGATGGAAGCTTTTATTTGAGAGATGATTCGTATCGACATGACAACCGGCTGTTTTCGCTTTTTACCCACTATCCTTTACAAGCAGAAAATTAATTACAAGCTGCATTTCATCCATGCCTCGCAGTGAGTCGTTAATAACTCATCGAGATATTTTCAAACCATATTTTCAAACTTCGACACACTCGCATTTCACCTGCAATTTTTACTTCTCTCATTGAAATTTTACGAATAAAATATCGAAATCGTCTATTCGATAATCGATTTTAACAAAAAGTCGATTTTTTCTTGTTCGATTTTACCAACAACTCGATTCTACAAAAATCGATTTTCGAGAGAAATCGATTTTAACAGAAAATCGATTCTGCAATAATCGATTTTAACAAAAGATCGATTCTACGCAAATCGATTGTCGAGTACGATCGATTTTAGCAAAGTCGAGATTTTACGATGATCGATTTTAGCAAAAAATCGATTCAACTATAATCGATTTTTGAATAAAATCGATTTTAGCAGAAACTCGATTATACGATAATCGATTTTAACAAAAAATCGATGCCAAAAAATCGATGCTCGATTTTCAGATCGATTAATCGATTCAGTTTCAGTCCAACATAACCTACACTTTCGATTCGCAATGCAATGAATTCAAAGGAGACGAAGAATACTTTTGTCCAGTTTAGTCGATCGTTATTGTTTCTAGAACGTAAATTTGTGAACGCACCTTTAGTTGAAATCGATGTTCCCATCCCTGCTACTTACGTTAGATCCACAGTTCGCTTCAGGATTAATGGATTATAACGAGCGAGACTGTATTGAAACAATTTTACAATTTACTGCAAAATCATTTCGAGCTAATAAAATAATAATGTCATGTCTATAAAATTTATCCAGTTGGACGCAATTTATATTTTGGTAAATTGTAACTTTATTGATGTAATAAATTTGTTTATTGCCTCTACTTTCATAAGGGTGCGTTCACATGAAAACGTAGAACGCTTTTCATGAGTGCGAGAGCGACGGCGATGTTTTTCTGTCTCTGTTGCACTCACGTGAAGCGGAAAACAAATTAAGGTACGTCCACACGATAAACGCTTGATAAACATAACGAATTTTGAATAATAATTAACAGCTCAAGAAGGACAATTCCCAGAACGGTTTTTATAATAAATAAATCAATAAAATGATAAATAAATGAAATAATAAGAAAATGATAAATAAATAAAACGATAAATGACTAAAATGATAAATAAATGAAATAATAAATAAAATGATAAATAAATAAAATGAAAAATAAATGAAATAATAAATAAAATGATAAATAAATAAAATGATAAATGAATAAAATGATAAATAAATGAAATAATAAATGAATAAAATGATAAATGAATAAAATGATAAATAAATAAAATAATAAATGAATAAAATGGTAAATAAATAAAATAATAAATAAATAAAATGATAAATAAATGAAATAATAAATAGATAAAATGATAAATAAATAAAATAATAAATAAAATGATAAATAAATAAAATGAAAAATAAATGAAATAATAAATGAATAAAATGGTAAATAAATAAAATAATAAATAAATAAAATTATAAATAAATGAAATAATAAATAAATAAAATGATAAATAAATAAAATAATAAATAAATAAAATAACAAATAAGACAAAAATACATAAAATGACAAATATGTAGCATAATAATTGGAATAAAAAAGCATTAAATAAAAATAAGTAATAAATAATAAAAAATTAATAAATAATAATTAACAATTAATAAAAAGAAATTTAAATTATGGCCACTATTGGAAAAATTTGCAAAAGCATAAATCGATAATTGACAGAAATGAGCGGAAGTGGTTTAGCATAAAGATGTGACAAACAGAAGTACGCAGATTTAGCACATGATTCACAATTTTCCAGAGCAACTGGCGCATGTTTCATGACAAACACAATTTGAATCAGGACTCTTGTGTTTGAATGGAACATAAATCCAGTAAGTATAATCGCTCATCGCAATTAATCACAAAAGCTTCCGCGGCGACAACTGCACGCTTTATAGTATACAGATGTTATTGCATTCGACACTGAAAATCCAAAATAAACCGATTCAATGCATTTTAATCATTGCTTTTCATTAAATCGTAATATTCGCAATTTCTTGAAAAGTATTTACAACAATATATTCACCTTTCACCGCATCATTCCACAAGAGGAAACATTAATTGCAATTTTAACGATTATTTTAACATGAATCATTTCATTGAAAATTTTAGTACTATTCACATGTAAAAATAAACGACATTTTGAAATTTGACTACAAATTTGCACTCAGTGGACTTAAAAACCCCCTGGTGACAAGTTTCAATCGAATCCGAAATTTTTTTTAAATTTGTCCGCCATACTGGATCCGCCATTTTGGATTTTTGCATTTTGATGTTAAATTCGTAACCAGCGTCCTTGAAAACCCCCTGGTAGCAAGTTTCGATAAAATCCGAAATATTTTTAAAAATTCGTCCACCATGTTGGATCCGCCATTTTGAATTTTCAAATTTTGACACCAAATTCGTATTCAGCGCGCTTAAGAACCCTTTAGAGACATATTTCCATCGAATTTGATAATTAAAAAAATGAATTGTCCGCCATATTGGATCCGCCATTTTGAAATTTTCGAATTTTGACATCTAATTCGTAATCAGCGTCCTCGAAAACCCCCTAGGAACACATTTCGATCGAATCCGCAATATTTTTAAACAATGCTTCCCTATGAGGAAGCAAAAATTCTCCCGCCATGTTGAATCCGCCATTTTGGATTTTGAAAATTTGTTACCAGATTCGTACGGCCCTGTAAATGTAGAAATGCTATTCAAATTGAATTTTATTTTAAAAATCTTTTATTTTTGTAAAACAGGATTTTCAAGTTTGAAATTAATACCAGCTAAATCTTTTCTACATTGAAAACATAACGAGAATTCAAAATGGCGGGTCCAAAATGGCGGCCAAACGATTTAAAGGTAATGCACCTGTGAGAAGTAAAGGCTTTTTGTTAAACTTGGTATCTAGGGGCTCTGAAGGTCGCTGATGACGAATTTTTAGTCTATTTTTAAACATTCAAAATGGCGGATCCAAAATGGCGGCTGAAAGATTTGAAATCAATGCACAAGGCTGTAAAAAGTAACAGATCTTTATGAAACTTGGTATCTAGGGGTTTTGAAGGTCGTTGATTACGAATTTTTAGTCTATTTCTAAAAATCCAAAATGGCGGATGTAAAATGGCGCTTAAAATTTATAAGAAAAAAGTGCTTTCTCATAGAAGATGTAAAAGTATTGGAATTTTGTGGAACTTGGTATCTAGTGGTGACCAGAGTTGCTGATGGCCAATTTCAAGTCCGCTTTTCAATATACAAAATGGCGGATCCAAAATGGCGTTCAAAGTTTTTACAATTAATGTATCAAGTCTGTAGAAAGCAACAGATATTTATGAAATTTGGTATATACAAGTCTTGAAGGTCCCTGATGATGAATCTGAAATCCATTTTTAAAAATTCAAAATGGCGGGTCCAAAATGGCGCCCGAAGTATTTAAAATAAATGCACCAAGTTTGTGAAAAGTAACAGATTTTTATGAAACTTGGTATACAAGGGTTTTTGAGGTTGCTGGTGACGAATTTAATGTCCATTTCTTAAAATTCAAAATGGCGGATTCAAAATGGCGTCCGAATTATCTAAAATGAATGCACTAATTCTGTAAAAGTATCAGATTTTTATGAAACTTACTATACAGGTGTTTTTGAGGTTGCTGATGACGAATTTGAAGTGCATTTTCCAAAATTCAAAATGGCGCCGAAGTATTTAAAATTAATGTACCATGTCTGTAAAAAGTAACAGATTTTTATGAAACTTGGCATATAGGGGTTTTTTAGATTGCTGGTGACGAATTTAATGTCCACTTCTTAAAATTCAAAATGGCGGCTCCAAAATGGCGCCCGAAGTATTTAAAATAAATGCACCAAGTTTGTAAAAAGTAACAGATTTTTATGAAACTTGGTATACAAGGGTTTTTGAGGTTGCTGGTGACGAATTTAATGTCCATTTCTTAAAATTCAAAATGGCGGCTCCAAAATGGCGTCTGAATTATTTAAAATGAATGCACCAATTCTGTAAAAAGTAACAGATTTTTATGAAACTTGGTATACTGGGGTTTTTGAGGTTGCTCATGACGAATCTGAAGTCCATTTTAAAAAATTCAAAATGGCGGATCCAAAATGGCGGATCCAAAATGGCGCCCGAAGTATTTAAAATAAATGCACCAAGTTTGTAAAAAGTAACAGAGTTTTATGAAACTTGGTATACAGGGGTTTTTGAGGTTGCTGGTGACGAATTTAATGTCCATTTCTTAAAATTCAAAATGGCGGCTCCAAAATGGCGTCTGAATTATTGAATATGAATGCACCAATTCTGTAAAAAGTAACAGACTTTTATGAAACTTGGTATACAGGGGTTTTTGAGATTGCTGTTGACGAATTTGAATTGCATTTTCGAAGATTCAAAATGGCGGGTCCAAAATGGCGCCCAAAGTATTTAAAGTGAATGCACCAATTCTGTAAAAAGTAACAGATTTTTATGAAACTTGGTATACAAGGGTTTTTGAGGTTGCTGGTGACGTGTTTGGAGTAAATTTCCAAAAAATTAAAAATGGCGGTTCGAAAATGGCAACCAAGAGTCAATTTCTTGAAACTCAGTTTCTAGGAGTTTTTGAGGTCACTGACACCGAATTAAAAATCATTTCCATCAAATGCAAACAGGCGTTTCCTAAAATCGTGAATTCATAATTACGAAACAAAGCCTTTTCTATCTGTCAGCAGTAATAAATCGTTTCTCCGATTAGGGTCCAATTAACACTTCAATTTAGCAAATGTTTTAAGCAAAGGAAAAGCATTTAACCAATTTAATCATTTTCGTTAGCACGAGAGCATGATTAATTCTCCCTTTAGTATTAAAGATGATTAATTTGCTCTTTTTTTCAATTAAGAGGAGATTCTCGACAGAAAAGAATGGTATCGATTGAATAAGGACTTAGGGACGAAAATAGTTGAGAAGGCCGATGAAGCGATGAGACCGACGCTCCCGGACGGCATGTAGTGTGGAATATATTAATATATGTGGAAATTTAGCATCCAAAGGTATCGATTTTATATTCTATGATATTAATTAGTCATTATGATAAAATAGCAGCAGTGTCAGCAAGTGTAATAATTATTATGTAGAACTACGTCTCTGTAGTATTACAGCACCAACTGTGCAACAATAGCACTCTGATAGTCATATTATAGTGAATGCAGCTCACTCGGGCCATTGTATGTTGAGCATTATGATTGGGCAATCGAGAATTAATACCATGCATTATATTAATAACGCTCACGGCATACTCCATCTTATCGCAATTTTTTTATCAAGCCTATTTAATCTTCTACACGCGCACGTCAATTTTCGTATAATTGCATTCTTCACAAATTTTTGTATATATTTATTTACATATATTGTACATATTTACATATTTTAAATGATACGTATTTTATACATTATTCTCCACAATGTTATGGACCCAGAAGTTTCTCCTTTCTGTTAAATACAATTAATTCATATATAATATGTACTTACTACTTTCTCGGACTTTATTAACTAGAATTTAGGTTAAATTAACCAATGTTTGGTCTATATATATCCTTACTACTTTTTCTACCTATATTAACTAGAATTTAGGTTAAACCAATGTTTGGTCTATATATATCCTTACTACTTTTTCTACCTATATTAACTAGAATTTAGGTTAACTTAACCAAAGTTTGGTCTATATATATCCTTACTACTTTTTCTACCTATATTAACTATAGAATTTAGGTTAACTTAACCAAAGGTTGGTTATATGGTATGTATATATTATATATATATTAACCAAAGTTTGGCTATGTGGTATATATTATATGTATCAACCAAAATTTGGTTGAGTTAACCCAGATTCTAGTTAATATAGAATTTAGGTTAACTTAACCAAAGTTTGGTTATATGGTATATATATATTATACATATTAACCAAAGTTTGGTTATATGGTATATATATATATTATACATATTAACCAAAGTTTGGTTACATGATATATATATATATTATATATATTAACCAAAGTTTGGTTATATGGTATATATATATTTGGTTAAGTTAACCTAGATTCTAGTCAATATAGCTAGAAAAAGTAGTAAGGACATATTGTGTGTTAATATTTAACAAAAAGGAGAAATTTCTGGGCCCATAACAGTGTGGAGAAATAAAGGCGAAATTAATAAGCTGTGCGGAGAATACTGTAGGAGAATTGCAGTTGAAAAGTAGAGGATTTTGCGGGACTAATGAATGTCTGTGATTTGGAGTGATATGGATGCGATAAAAAAGGGTCGGTAGGAAGGCTGAGGGGGAAAATTGAGGATCGATGGTGGATTTGATAGTTATGGAAGAAGGGAGATATGAAAAGATTGAGTGCATGTTCTGCTGCTGGAAAACTGGGAACATCTCCATAAAACAACGTTATCTGTACAATAGAAGTAAGAGTCATTGATTTATCGTGCAGGATCAACGAATTATTAGTCTCTATTGATTATAATATGTATGTGTGCATATATACGTGTATGTGTACATATATACATATATATGTGTACATTTATACATATATGTGCGTACATTTATACATTTATGTGTGTACATATATACATACATATATCTACAAATATTCATACATATATCTACATATATACATACATATATCTACATATATACATACATATATCTACATATATACATACATATATCTACATATATACATACCAAGCCTGACACCTATTAAATTACAAATCTAATCGAGAATCTAATCAATCTCCAAGTAATTGATTTCACTTCCAAGTGATTTCTACATTAAAACCAAAGTGCTTTTGCGTCTCGAAAATCAATCTTCATTTCTGATTATAACAGAATATTCTCAATTTGGCGCCATTTTTTGATTCGGTGCCATTTTCTGATTTGGCGCCTTTTTTAATTTGGCGCCTTGTTGATTTTGGCGCCTTTTTTAATTTAGCGTCTTTCTTTAATTTGCCACCTTCTCAATATGGCGCCATTTTTAATTTGGCGTCTTTCTTTAATTTGGCGCTATTGTTAATTTAGCGCCTTTCTTTAATTTGCCGTCTTCTCAACGTGGCGCCTTGTTGATTTTGGCGCCTTGTTGATTTTGACGCCTTGTTGATTTTGGCGCCTTTTTACAATGGCGCCTTGTTAATTTTAGCGCCTTTTTTCATTTTGGCGTCTCACTTTGACTTATTTCCCCCTTCTTTATCAATTTACTCAAATTTCATTGCGGATTTCGTCTTCTTTACAAAATTATCTAAAACCCTCGATTCCTCAAATTTCGAGTTTCAAATTTTGAATACAATAAATAAGAATCAAATACAATAAGTGTCACTTCTGGGATTGTGCGAACACTGCGATATTGATGAATCGTTTGTCAATTGCCAATCAAGAGTCTGTGTCAACGGAACACGAAAAATTGGGTCAATCGATAATTTGACCCAATTTTTGATGTTGCATTGTCATGCACAGATAACCGAAAGAAGGTTCCTTCATTAATATAATCCATATTAATAATATCTTTTTATATATTTTACGGAAGGAATAAACTCCAATCAAAAATATCTTTTTATCTCCTTGTATTTTTTTTCGCCTGAAACAATTATGCGTGAGGGGATGAAGAAGGCAATTTTGAAGAAGTTCTGAGAAATTTAATTAAGGTGGATAATCTCAACTGCGCAGAGTACGAGGAGGAGCTTGAGTTTACTGTTATTTCGCATACTCTAGATTTAGGCTCTTGTTAGGCATTGAAACCAAGTAATAGCTACAGCATACATAGATATATGCATGCATAGACGTACCTTCAACTATCTTAGCTAAGCCAACTGAAATTTACTAAACCAGCTTCAACATCTGCTAATCTCTTTAATTTTAATCCTCAACTGCTCCTCTAGTTCCTTCTACACGAACATACATTCTCCCAGCACAAAATTCTACCTTTCAATTTCCCATCCTCCATTAATTCATTTTTTTTAAACGGGAGCAGTATTCCATCCTCCATTAATTCATTTTTTCAAACGGGAGCAATATTCCATCCTCCATTAATTCATTTTTTTAAACGGGAGCAATATTCCATCCTCCATTAATTCATTTTTTTAAACTGGAGCAATATTCCATCCTCCATTAATTCATTTTTTTAAACTGGAGCAATAATATTCAAAATGTACTATGTGGTGAAACAAAAAATATTCCATCCTCCATTAATTCATTTTTTTAAAACGGGAGCAATAATATTCAAAATTGACTATGTGGTGAAACAAAAAATTGTCGCAATAATACAATAATAAGAATAATTATAATAATAATTTTTTGTTCATATTTTGTTTACAGCCAGAGAGAAAAAAAAAACCGAACATGTTCAATTTGCTTGTAATTTTTCTCGGTATAATGACAGTGATAAAGATGATGTTGAAGATAATGAGAATTATTTATTAATTGGAATAATAATTAATGAAGAGCTTGTTTCTTGTGGATTATTTCCAAGTTTGCTGATTATTATAAAACAATGAGCTGGTGGCACCACACAATAGTTATTTAATAAAGGTGCAATTGGGTCACGCATAAATTAAGAGGAAACAAGAGTGGAGTAAAAAGTTATCGCATTTTGATAAGATGGGCTTTCTATGCTTAACAATTTTTTAACAAGATTTCTTCACTCTTTTTTCTTTCTTATATATAGCGAGAATACTGCTCTGCAGTCTACTTAGCTTTTTATGCGAAACATTAAATGCTTAGAAGGAAAAAAAGAAGACAATTTTGTTATCAAGATTCCCTTTAACATTCTTATAATCGCGACCCGAAATCGTCAAAAGTTTCAATCGGATCAAAACAATGTTATCAAAAATTCCAATCATAACAAAAAAAGTTTTATCAAAAAATTTTATCATCAAGAAATTTTATCATCAAAAAGTTTTATCATCAAACAATTTTATCATCAAAAAGTTTTATCATTAAAAAATTTTATCATCAAAAAGTTTTATCATTAAAAAATTTTATCATCAAAAAGTTTTATCATCAAAAAATTTTATCATCAAAAATTGATGTAATCATCAAAAAATTCAATCGTCACTAAAAAATGCAGTAATTTAACGCAAAAATTTGTACTTTACTTTCGATTTAATTGAAATTCATGCATGTCGTATGGCGGAGAAAATTTTACAATTTCAAAAATTTGTTGATAGAGAAACTGTGAAGATTTAATTATAATATCTTTGTCGGAGCGCATGTGTCTCAAAATGAGAGTTAAGGGTGTATTTAGAATATTTAAGAAGCTCTTCGACAAACTAGTTTGCATTTTAATTAAGAAATCTCCATTTTCCATTAACGTTATTGACATGGGAATTCGTTCATTGAATCAAAATTTCAGCGAGCATGTGTTTTGAAAATTTGCTTTTTCAAAATAGTTATTACTTGTTATGTAATTATAGTTCTACATGTACATTGTTCATTATGTGCACTTTGCATATACGCTGAAAAAAATGTCTAGTTAGTTAAAAAACTAATGTTTAATATGCTTTTACTATTATTTCTAGTTCAATTAATAAGAATTTTGGTTAACCTAACTAGAATTTTGGTTAACGTCACTAAAATTTTGGTTAATTTCATTGGAATTTTGGATAACTTCATTAGAATTTTGGTTAACTTAAATAGAATTTTGGTTAACATTACTTAGAATTATTATAAAATTCATTAGAATTTTGTTTAACATAATTAGAATTTTAGATAACATAATCAGAAATTTGATTAAGTTAACTAGAATTAATATATACGTTTTTTATCATTATTAAATAAGTTAACCAAAATTATATAGTTAACCTAACAAGAATTCTATATAAGTTAACCAAAATTCTATATAATAAAAATTCTATACAAGTGAACCGAAGTTCTATATAAGTTAGCCAAAGTTCTATATAAGTTAACCAAAATTCTAATGAAGTTAACCAAAGTTCTATATACGTTAACCAAAAGTTCTTTATACGTTA
>WNHD01004168.1:0-24779 GCA_011057455.1 Ganaspis sp. Gsp50 | reverse complement strand
TAATAATAATAATAATAATAATAATAATAATAATAATAATAATAATAATAATAATAATAATAATAATAATAATAATAATTATGTACGTAAATGCATTTTTCCTCCTCTAAGCTTGTTTGGTAGAAAAAATAAAAAAAAATTCAATCGTTGAAAAAGCCGTTAATAAACCAACAGTAAATAAAAAATTGAATTATAAATAGATGTTAAATGAAACGTAAATTTACCAAGTAAATAAAAGAATCAAATAATACAGGTAAACACCAATTTTATGCAGCTACAAATTAAATAAAAATTTACAGCTATAAATGTCATTAAACGTTAATTAACAGCTACAAATTAGACACAATACAGCTGAAAATTAAATTAAACATCAATTTACAACTACACATTAAAATTAAATGACTATAAAGTTAATTCCAAGCCCATCACAAACTTCATGAAAAAATGTACCTTTTTTGCATTTAGCAATGTGTTTAATCCTTTCATTAAAAAAAAAAACAAAAAAAAACAGTGTGACCTTTACCTTATTTTTGTTGGAATGCACACGGAACATTACAGCTAAATTTTATTTGTATTCTGCCAGTTTCAAGGTAATTATTCTTTGTTGTGAAAGTGAATTTATCGGTAATAATGTATACGTAATCTTTCAAGATGGTAATTTCCCAAGTGGGATTTTTTTTTTGATAGCAACATATTTTGAATGAATATAATAATGTTTCGCTTGTTTCGCTTGGTGACATCAACTTTAATTGATTGAGGCTCTGATTCAGAATAAGCAGTAGTTTAGTGACTCTTGTAAATGTATATATATTGAATGCTTGAAAGAAACGGGACGTTTCGAAACGTGTTCCACAGCTTCTCGAATCTCGCGCTGTATTTGACCTTCCAAGAAAAGCCCTCCATGATACCTTCCGCGAATCTCGTTTCAAACCTCGGAATGCGTCGGATCGCCGATTTTTTTCAAGAGCATCCATTCAGGATGCAGAGGGTGTTTCAATTGGTCAAAAGTACGAAATTTTTAGTGAGAAAATACTCCAGGTTCACTGAAAAGGACGATAATCTACTCGAAAGAAATTCTATCTTGGCCTAACTAGGGCCAGACTAGCGCCAGACTAGGGCCAGAATAGCGCCAGACTAGGACCAGACTAGAGCCAAACTAGAGCCAGACTATGGCCAGACTACAGCCAAGTTACAGCCAGACTAGTACATAATAGATCAAATTCGAATCTTGGCGTCAAACTAAGCGAAAACTTGGATAGCTTTACCCTAATCAGTCCCTATCTTGGCACTAGATTGGACAAAGTATGGTCATAGCTTGGTTCTAGCTTGGTCCTAGTTTGGTCCTAGTCTGGTCTTAATCGGGCTCTAGAATATCCCTAACCTGGCCCTAGTTTGGGCCTAGCATTGTCCTAATTTGGTCCTAGTTTGGTCCTAGTCTGGCCATAATTGGCTATGGAATGTCCTTAACCTGGTCCTAGTTTGGTCCTAATCTGGCTCTAGTTTGAACCTAACTCGTTTCTAAATTAGCCCTAGTTTTGCCTTAGCTCGGTCCAAACTCGATCCTGGTTTGGCCCTAATCGAGTCCTAGTTTGGTCCTGGCTTAGTCCTAACTTGGCCCTAGCCTGGCCCTAATTTGGTCCTACCTTGGTCCTAAATTGGTTCTAGCTTCGCCCTAGCTTGGCTCTAGTTTGGTCCCAGTTCGGTTCTAACTTGGCCCTGATTTGGCCCTAGTTTGTCCCTAGCCTATCTTTGTATTTAATTGTTTTTCTGGCAATTTTTTTGCCAATTGACAGAAAGCCAATTTTTACAATCGTAGTGAATAATTAATGCTACTATTTTAGGTTTGTGCAAAAAAAAATAATCTTTTTAAAAATGAGAATGTAATATATGACTGGAAGTGACACAACACAAAATCGCAGCATCTTTACTTTCATTGATCATTAAATATGCAGAATCATGGGATCGATGATTTGGAGAAATAAAATTGGTACCAAGCTAAGAATGACGTCAACGGATTAAGGAAAAGAGTGACCTCAGAGATTCTTTGAAAGATGTTTCGTAAAGCTGGCGTAATAATTATACTTGGGGTTACGTGTATACCGGACCTGTTTGGGAACACCATTATCATCCTTAAATGCAAGAGAAAAAATCACCGAAAGATTCGCGGACCAGAATCACCTACGAGCTGCGTCGAAAAAACCGGATTCCAGGGCAGGGACCGATTAATGAAACCTTTGGAGAGATTTTATGTAGTGAAGGAAGCAAACAGGAGAGGATTAAAATAATTGTTTTATTCAAAAAGAGAACAAAAATATTCATTTTTGGTAGGGTAATAATGGCCTTGAATATGTTGTCATATATTGTGGATTACTGTGCGTATGTTCAATTCATCTTGAATTCGTGTTCAATTTCTATTCAATTCGTGTTCAACTTTTTTCAATTCATTTTGAATTCATTGCGAATTCATTTTCAATTTATTTTCAATTTATTTTCAATTTATTTTCGATTTATTTTCAATTTATTTTCGATTTATTTTCAATTAATTTACAATTAATTCTCAAGTAATTTTCCATTTATTTTCAATTTATTTTCAATTTATTTGCAATTCATTTTCAAGTAATTTTTAATTCAATTCAACAACAGCAAGAAGAACAAAAGGAACAAGAACAAGAACAAGAGGAACAAGAACAAGAGGAACAAGAACAAGAGGAACAAGAACAAGAGGAACAAGAACAAGAGGAACAAGAACAAGAAGAACAAGAACAAGAGGAACAAGAATAAGAGGAACAAGAACAAGAAGAACAAGAACAAGAGGAACAAGAACAAGAGGAACAAGAATAAGAAGAGCAAGAACAAGAGGAACAAGAATAAGAGGAACAAGAATAAGAGGAACAAGAATAAGAGGAACAAGAATAAGAGGAACAAGAATAAGAGGAACAAGAACAAGAGGAACAAGAACAAGAAGAACAAGAACAAGAGAATCAAGAAAAAGATCAAGAAGACAAAAAACAAAAAGAATAAGAGCAAAAAGAAAAAGAACTGGAGCAAGAAGAGCTAGAGTAAGAGGACAAAGAAGGACAAGAAGGAAAAGAAGAAAACAAAATCAAGATCAAGAAGAAGAGTATGTGCAAAGAGAACGAAAACCAACAAAACAGTAGCAAGAAAAAGAAAAATATAAAATAAAGAAGAAGAAAAAGAAGGGCAAGTGCAAAAAACAAGAACAAGATCAAAAGAACAAGAAGCAAAGGAACAAGAAGCAAAAGAACAAGAGTAAGAAGAACAAGAACAATCGCAAGTTGAACAACAGTAAGAAGAACAAGAAGGGGAGTCAGAACAAGAGAAAAATAAGAAAAATAATGAAAGAAAACAAGATAAAGGAGAAAAGTAGGAACAAGAAGAAGGGAAAGAACAAAATCAAAAAGAAAAGCAAGAATAGGAAGAAAAAGAATCAGAAGAACAAGAGACAGAACAAGAAGAAAAAGGAAAGAGAAAGAAGAATTAAAAAAGAAGATAAGAAGAGCAAGTGCAGAAAGAAGAACAAGAACAAAAAGCTCTAGAACAATAGCCAGAACAAGAAAAAAAGAGCAAGAAGAAGAACCAGAACATAAAGAAAAGAAAACAAGCCAGAAAAAGAGCAAACAGTGTCGGAACGAAAGGAACAAGAAATGGAAGGAAAAAAAGAAAAGCAACAATAGGAACAAGATCAAGAGGAACATGAGCAGGAAAAAGAAGAAGAGCAAGCACAGCCAGAGCAAAAAAAACAAGAGTAGGAAAAGAAAGAGGAAAACCTGAAACAAGAAGAAAATAAACAAAAAGAAGAACAAGTATATTAAGATTAATTAACTAGGGGAAGAGCAAAAACAAGAAAAGCAAGAAAAAGAACAAGAAGAGAAGAAAAAGAGCAAGAGTATAAAGAGAACAAGAACAAGAAGAACAAGAACAAGAACATGTATTACAAGAGAAAGAGCTAGAACAAGAGGACTAAGAACAAAAGTACAATAGCAAGAAGAAAAAGAAAAAAAAGAAAAACTTTAAGAACAGGATGAAGAAGAACAAGAGTAGGAGTAAGAAAAATAAGAACAATAACTTGTATAAGAACAAGAACTAGAAGAGTAGCAAGAAAAAGAAAAAGATCAAGATGAAGAAGAAGATTAATAACTAGATGGAGAAGCAGAAAAGTAAGAGCAAGAAAAAGAAGAAAAAGAACTGAAGCAAGAGCGAGAACGAGTGCAATATCAAAAACAAGATCAAGAAGAACAAGACCAAGAAGAAGAAGAAGAACTAGAAGAAGAATAAGACAAGAGGAAGAAAACAAGAAAAAGAAGTGGGACAATAGCAAAAAGATCTATTGCAAAGACAAGAACTAAAACAATAAGAATAGGATCAAGGTCAACAAGAACATGAAGAACATGAAGAAGAGGAAGAAGAGGAAGATTAAGTGGAACAATCTGGAACAAGATCAAGAACAAGAACAACAAGAAGAACTGGAACAGAAGAGTCGGAACAAGAAGATGAATAACAAAAAGAACAAGCGCAAGTATAGTAAAAGAAGAAAATAAAGAAGATACACAAGAGCAGCAACAAAAAAATCAGGAAGAAGAAGAAGAAGAAGAAGAGTAAGAGTAAGAGTAAGAGTAAGAAGAACAACAAGAAAAAGAACAAGCAGAAAAAAAGAAGAGCAAGAGTAAGATCAAGAAAAAGAACTAGAAAAAAGAAGAGCAGGAGTAAGAAGAACAACAAGAAAAAGAACAAGCAGAAAAAAAGAAGAACAAGAGTAAGATCAAGAAAAAGAACTAGAAAAAAGAAGAGCAAGAGTAAGATCAAGAAAAAGTACTAGAAAAAAGAAGAGCAAGAGTAAGATCAAGAAAAAGAACTAGAAAAAAAGAAGAGCAAGAAAACGTGGAATAAGAAAAAGAGAAGCAGACTGAGCGAAGAAGACATGACTAAGAGGGACAAGAACAAGAATAACAAGAAGAAGAGCAAGATGAACAAGAGTAAAAACAAGACCAAGAAAAAGAAGAACAAGATCTTTTTCATGTTCGTAATTTTAATTCTTCTTCTTAAAAGTGTGGGAATAGCAAAAAAAAAGAGTGACAACAAAGACAAGAAGAGTAAGATCATGAAAAACAAGAACAGAATCAAGAGGAAGATGAAGAACAAGAACAAGAAGAGGAAAAACTGAAACAGAAGTGACGTAATAAGATGAACAATAAAAAGCGAACAAGTGCAAGTACGTATAGAAGAGCAAGAGGAAGAACTAGAACAAAATAAAAAAAAACAAGAACGGCAAGAACAAGATTCAGAAGATCAGCAAGAACAAGAACAAGAACAAGGTCAAGAACAAGGACAAGAACAAGAGCAAGAAGAACAAGTGCAATAGTAAGAAGAAGAGTAAGAAGGAAAAGAAGAAGAGCAAGAGTGAAATCTAGAACAAGATCAAGAACAAGAAAAACAAGAACTATAAGAAGATACAGAAGAACAGCAAGAACAAGATCAGTATCAAGAAGAAGAGTAACATCAAGAACAAGATCAAGAACAAGGATAAGGACAAGAACAAAAGCAAGAATAACAAGAGCCAGAAGAACAAGTGCAATAGTGAGATGAAGAGTAAGAAAGAAAAGAAGAATGGCAAGAGCAAAATCTAGAACAAGATCAAGAACAAGAAAAACAAGAACAAAGAAGAACAGCAAGAACAAGTGCCAGAAAAAAAGTGCAATAGTGAGAACATTACGAAGAAAAAGAAGAAGGAAAAGAAGAAGGGCAAGAGCAAAAACTAGAACAAGAAAAAGAAGAACTACAAGAAGATATAGAAGAACAGCAAGAACAAGAACAGGATCAAGAAGAAGAACAAGAGCCAGAAGAATAAGTGCAATAGTAAGAATAGTAGTAAGAAAGAAAAGAAGGGCAAGAGCATAGAAATTTCGAAATGACAAAAAAGAACACGGGGCCCAAGGTCAAGATCAAGAAGAAGAATTATAAGACCAAGCATTCAAATCTAGAACATCAAGATCATGAACAAGAAATGTAAGACGAAAAACAATAACAAGAACATGAATCAGGAGAAGAAAAAGAAAAGAAAAAGAAGTTCATCAAAAGAAGAACAAGAAAAAGAAAATCAAGAAGAAAAACAAGTGCAAGAAGCAGAAACTCCTTTTTCTTAACTACAGTTCTATATTTTCAAATACGAGAAACCCCTCTTTTTTAATAAATACATTACGGATACCCTTATTAACTAAAACATTCCTAATTCCTCTAGACAACACGTAACAAGAAACAACTCCTCAAATGATCATGTCCCAGACTTAATTATCCTCTAGAAAATGACCGGAAATTCAGTTCCTGCAGTATCTGCTGGATCGATCCTCAGAACTTGGAGAGGAGCGTTCCGCCCTTTGAGATCGGCACTTGTGCGTATATATTTACACACGAGTCTGAGTTGATGAGAGGTTGGTTGGAGCCGGATTCGTACGGAGGCAGGAGACCGAGGAATTGGGTTCAGCGAATTCACAGGAGCCTGCAACCGCACTCTCCGAGGAGCGCTGAGCGTGCTGCTGGTGCCATTGACACTGACATAATCGTGTCAGAGACAGAGGCATGTGGCTCCGGATAATGTTGCTTGCATAAGAGCACAGCTCGCAAGATAAAGAGGCAAAGATCGGAAGCGAGAGAAAGAGATAGAGCTGAATCTCGAGGGAGAGTCTGACAGACACCAACAGACATTGAACTTGACCTGAATCCCGAGCAGGGAGAAAGAATCATCGTGGACTCGAGCTATGGAGAAAGGAGCAACAGAGAAAATTTACTTTCCATTTCAAACTCTCGGAATTGTTGTTACACTATCTCTTTCTCTTTCCCTTTCTCTTTTACTTTGGTGAGACGTCTCCCAGGAAGGATCCGCTAGTTTCCGGTAATCATTACCACTTATTACTTAACGCCGCACTCAGTGTCAATGTCCCCTCGTACAGTTTGCATTTTCCTCATTCCCAATTACCCAAACTTCCCAAGGACAGTCCCACACACGGCAATACAACGGTTCTGCGATTATCTCACAATTTCCGCAAAATCGTGGATACCCAATTATGAGTGCGAAATAGAATTTGTTGAATGAGTTCTCAAGCTTTATTTCATGCTCAAGCTTCTACTAAAACGTGTGTTTGGAAAACATTGTTTAAAACATTTTAAATTTGTTTTGTAATTTTGTGTTGTAATTTTGTTTTCTAATTTTGTTTTGTAATTTTGTTACAACGGCTTTTGTTTTGTAATTATTTTACTTTTGTTTAATTTATTTTTGGTTACTTGCTTTATTTTTAATTAATTATTTGTTCAGGATGTTTGCGCCAAATTATTTTTAAAGATCATGTGGATCGGGAAGAAGTAAACCTCCAATTTAATTTTATCGAAACTAGAGATTATGCCAAACTAGATTCAGTAATAATAAACACAGTTATTAACCGCAGAGAGCGCCGGGAAAAGGATCGAAACTGATTTTAAAATTTTATTATGTAGAAAACACTATTTTAGATATTGAATTGATTAAGAAGGAATCAGACAAACATTGACATGTTATGTTTTTGTGCTTTATTTCCTTTATTTCTAATTAGAAACATAATCGTAAAGAAAAATAAACATCTCTCTAGAAACATGATCGTTTATTGCAATTTTCATTAGTCGAAAGTCGCTAAATGTTATTTTAAACAAAGTCAATAAAAGTAAATTTAAAGAAAGAATTTTAAAAATTAAGAAATATTAAGAATTTTAAAAACAGAATCTCTATTTCTGACTTTTTGTGGCTTTGTTTCAGAAAGTGAATTTTTTTTCTACTGAGTGATAAATTTATCGAATAATTATGCAATGTAATTTATTTAAATTTAGTTTAAATGTACTTTTTACTAGCTCATTTTGTCCAAAATAACATTTGGCAACTTTTGACTAAAGAATATTGCAATAAAAGATTGTGTTTCTAATTGAAAGAGCGAAATTTTACACAAAATCATAACCTCACATTCAATGTCTGGCTGATTAGAGTGTTTACATTTTGGATTGATAAATGTTATTTACATTTTGAATTGATTAAGAAGGAATCAGACAAACATTGTCAGAGAGGTTATGTTTTTGAGAAAAATGTTGCTTTATTTCCAATCAGAAACGTAATCGCAAAAGAAGATGAACATTTCTCTAGAAACATAATCGTTTGTTGCAATTTTCTTTAGTCAAAAGTTGCTAAATGTTATTTTAAACAAACTGAGCCAATAAAAAGCACATTCAAACAAATTTTAAAAATTCATTTTCTGAAACAGAATCGCAATTTCTGACTTTTTGTGGCTTTGTTTCAGAAAGTGAATTTTTTTTCTACTGAGTGATAAATTCATCGAATAATTATGCAATGTAATTTATTTAAATTTAGTTTAAATATACTTTTTACTAGCTCATTTTGTCCAAAATAACATTTGGCAACTTTCGACTAAAGAATATTGCAATAAAAGATTGTGTTTCTATTTGAAAGAGCGAAATTTTACACAAAAGCATAACCTCACTTTCAATGTGTGGCTGATTATATTGTTTACATTTTAAATTGATTAATATTATTTACATTTTGAATTGATTAATAGTGTTTCCATTTGGAATTCATTAATAGTATTTACATTTGAAATTGATTGTGTTTTCATTTTGAATTGATTAATAATGTTTACAAAATATTCGACCACGAGGCCGAGTAAATTACACGACTACCAAACACTTGAGCACCGAATTATTATAAACAAAAATTATAAAACAGTTCCATCTTTAACAAAGAGTTGCTTTACAGATCACCTGTCGTCCCGCGATTGCCCCCAAAAATATTATAGTTCACATTTTTATTAAATATAGAATAAATTATTAAATATATAAAACAAACGATGCACTCGTACGAATACCAGATTAGAAGTGACCACGACCAGGGTTCGATCAGTATTTTACTCAAAGTGTGTACACTTAGGATGACGTCCAATGACTTCCTTTTTCATCGCATTGTAATCAGAAAGAAAGAGACAGAAGTATGTATTTGACTTTTCTCTCTCATAAAGCGCAACGCAGTCGTGGGATTTCACCATAGTTTTCATTTTTGTTTTTCTGCCTTTGTCCAGCTCGTTCAATGACGCACGGATTAGAAGAAGATAGAAATAATGAGATGAAAAGGACTATTAGGTGCAGTAATGCCTTGTCATCTAGGGGAATCTAGTAACTCAAAATAACTGCACATTTCTTGTAGTTTTTGTTGCTCATGACACAAGAAACAGGTTTCAGTGTCATGAATTATGTAAAATATAAGAAATGTGTCGTTCTTTTGGAGTTACTAGATTCCCCTAGAGGACAAGGCATTTAATACACTTAAGTTCCCAACCCTGCGAATTCAAAGATGGACGATTGTCTTGACAGGTAACAACAGAATTCAGTCTTTGGGAAAATTAGAATAAAAAATCAAAGTCTGTCACAAATTACCGACTTCTTATTCGGACGCTCAGGATCCTGAATAGTTTGTTTATCCTAGTTTGCTTATTTTAATTTCGAATTGAATATTTCAGCTTTCAAATGACTAAAAGTCGAAAAATTGTGCGTGGTAAATTGTACTTTACTACTTAAGTAGTAAAGCGAAATATAAAAAGGTCTTGGCAGACAATGGCACGATTTTAACGCCAAAGCAGTTTGATTTCGACATTACTGGACCAATATTGGGTCGTATTATTTTTGACTGCCATTGTTTTCAAAGAAAATGCCGAGTCGAGAAAAAATGTTTCTGTAGAGATAAAATGTGTCTATAGAGAAAAAATGTTTTTGTACAAAAAGAATGATTCACCTTTTGCAATCAAATAAAGTGTTACACAACAGCACTAGTTGCTAAGAAGGATGGAGCGGAAAAATATTTGAAAGGATGTTAGAAGAGGGTGAAAAAAGGGTGAAAAGATTGTGTACGGCACCCCTCGACATCCCGCCCTTTCACTCATGACAAACGCTTGACTTTCGAGTAAATATGGCATTTCTGGATGAAGGAATAGTGTCGGGAAAATAAACAGCTTTTTCGAAAAAAAAAATGAGGAAACTCGACAAGCAGGAAGAGAAAAAATATCGCTACACAAAGAAATGCGAAAGGGGGAAAATATTTGAAAATAAGAAATGAGAGGAATTGAAAGGAATAACAGAAAAAAGATAATGAGAGTAATGAGAAGAAAAGCAGTAATTTGAGACAATGAAGGGAAAACGACAATCTGAGATAGTAATAATAATAATAATTTTCCAAAAACCAATAATGTTCAATAATATAATTGACAATCTTTCATTCTGTCCGCAAAGTAGGCGTGTAAATGTGCTTGAATTTAATTGGTTTTGAAAATTTTAGTCATTAACATTATGAAGGCAGGTGCAGAGATTTCCAGAATTTGAGTAATTAAGAAGGTATTATTGCAGAGGGTCAATTTAAATTATTGCAGAGGGTCAATTTAATATAAAAACTTTTAACCAAGAATTTTTATTTTCAAATATTTTTATTAATTTTTTTAATGGATACTTTAAACAATATAATAAATATAATATAATAAAATAGAGTTAAAATGAATCGAATGGATACAAACTCCAATTACATTTTGTATCTCTATGAGGACTATAAAAATAAAATTGAAAAATATGATTTTTAAAAATTGAAAAATGTAAGTTTTAAAAATTGAAAAATGTAATTTTTAAAAATTGAAAAATGTAATTTTGAGAAATGAAAAACATTGAAAAATGCTCGAAAATTTGCCGTCAATTGAAAAATCGATTGAAGTCTAATTAATTGAGCGTGTCGATTAATCTGAGAATGTGGCTTTAGAGGTGGATAATGAATGTCGATAAAGTTAATTGTAAAAATAGTGGAGCAATTTTTAGCGTAAAATTGGCAATAACTTGAAGCCGATGTATTTTATGAATAAAATAACATTCATAAAGTTCTCATGTTGTGGACAAGAACCTGGAAGTCGGAGCAGGTACGCAGGTCCCATCAAAGAAATTTATTGCAATGAAAATAGCATACAGGTGATAATCTTTAGATTCCGATAGCCAAATGGAGCATCAGCAATCTCTTGTATCGTAAACTGTGGAGTCAATGAACGAGAAAGTCGCAAGGTCGTTCGTCGACTGATCGCGAGTGATCAGGCTCCAAGAACCAGTCGCAGTTTCCGGTTTCTTTATAATTTCTTCGTTCGCTCTTTATTTATTTATTTCTTCCTTCATTTCTTTATTTTCTTGTTTCTTTCTTTCTTTATTTTCTTATTTTTTCTTTCTTATTATTTCTTTCTTTATTTTTCTTACTATGTCTTTCTTTATTTATTTCATTATTTCTTTCTTTGTTTCTTTTCTTCATTCTTTCTTTCGTCTTCTCTCTCTTCAATTCTGTATTTCTTTGTTTCTTTATTTATTTATTTATTTCTGTTTTTTTTTCTTTATTTGTTTATTTATTTATTTCTATATTCCTTGGTTTGTTTATTCCTCATTTTATTTTTTTTTCTTTTTTTTAATTATTACTTTCATTATACCAATTTCTTTATTCCTTTCCTTCTTTATAATTCTTATTTCTTCTTTTATTTTTTCTTTATTTCTATACTTTTTCCCTAATATATTCACTTATTTCTTTCTCAATCATTTATCTATTCTTTCTCTTTATTTATTTTTCTTGTCTTATTTCTCTATTCTTTCTTTTTTTCTTTCTTTCTTTATTCCTCTATTTTTTCCTTTCTTTCTTTATTCCTTTATTTTTTCTTTTATTTATTTATTTCTTTTCATATTTGTTTGTTTCTATCATTATTTGTTTCTATCATTATTTGTTTCTATCATTATTTGTTTCTATCATTATTTATTTCTATTTTTATTTATCTGTTTGTTTATATATTTATTTGTTTTCCTTAATCTTTCATTCTTATTGCATGTATTTATTATTGTTCCTAATTTATTGTTTTCTTTATTTCTCTATTTCAATCTTTCTTTCTATCATTCCATCTTTCCTCTTTAATTTCTTTCTCTACGACTTTTTTTATTTATTTATTTATTTACTTCCTGCATCTGTATTTTTAATTCATTTACTTTTTCGTTCTTGACTTATTTTTCTATTTTTTTTCTTATTTATTTCTACCATTCTTTATTTCTCTGTTTGTTTCTTTATTTATTACATTCTTTCTTGATTTATTTCCATATTTATTTTTTCCTTTATTTCGTTCATTCTGTTTCTTCCTTCTATTTTTGCTGTTATTTATTTCTCTACATCTTTGTTTGTCATTATTACTATTGTTTTATTTGTTTATTATTATTATTATTGTATATTTATTTCTCTTTTTATTTTCTCTTTCGTTTTTTCTGCCTCCTTCTCCTTTTCTTCTTTTTTTCCTACTTTATTTATTTCTTCCTCTATTTCTTACCTTTTTTCTTTCTTTCTTTCATTCTTTCTTTCTATCTCTGTTTGTTTCTTTATTTCTTTAATTATTTATTGTATTTGTACATCTCTATTTGTTTTCTCATTTCTTTATTCATTTCACTCTTTCTTTCTTGTTTCGTTCTTTATTTATTACTATTTTTACCCCCTTTTTGGGGTCAAAATAATTCTGTGCTTCTTTATTTTTTCTTTATTTCTTTTTTTCTTCTTTCTCTTCTTATTTTTTTGTTTGTTTATTTATTTCTATCTTTTTTCTCTATTGTTCTTTATTTATTATTTTCAATCTTACTTTACTTCTCTATTTTTCCTTCTTTATTTTGTTTTCCTAATTTTTTCTTTCTTTCTTTCTTTCTGTCCTTATTTTCTTCTTTGTTTCTTTATTTCTTTATTTTATTTATTTCTTTCTTTCTTTCTGTATTTCTGTATTTCTGTATTTATTTATTTATTTATTATTTTTTTCTTCATTTCGCTCTTTCTTTTTTTCATTTATTTCATTTATTTATTTCTTTATCCATTTCTTTATTTTTTATTTCATAATTTTTTTATTTATTTAATTATTTCTATGTTTGTTTATTTGTTTATTTATTACTTCTTTCTCTATTTAAACATATATGCGGGCACAATTTCCTATATTTTTCTTTATTTTTGCAATACTTTCTTTATTCATTTTTTCCTTTCTTGCTTCATTTCTTTTCTTTCTTTATTTCTTTTTTCATTTCTATCTTTCTTTATTTCCTTCCTTATTTTATTCCTTATTTCTCTGTTTTTCGCATCGTTTCTCTATTTCTTTCTTAATTTCTCTATTTCTTTGTATGTTTCTTTATATTTTAAATTTATTTTTTGCTTTATTTATATCTTGCCTTAAATATTTCGATCTTTCTTTTATTTTTTTCTTCCTCTATTTCTTTCTTTGTTTCTTTATTTGTTTCATTTATTTTTGCTATATTTATTTAATTCTTTTTTCTTCCTTTTGTGTTTTACTTATCTATTTCCTTCGTTCTTCTGGTATTTCGTTCTATCTTTTTTCTTTATCTCTTTCTTTCTTTTTTCCAATATTTCGTACCATTCTTCTCTCTCTCTCTCTCTCTCTCTCTCTCTCTCTCTTTATTTCTCTATTTCTTTGTTTAAATGAATTTAAATTCATTCTTTGTTTAAATTATTGTTGTTTCTTTATTTCTTCCTTTTATTTTGTCTTTTTTTCTTTCTCTTGTTTGCTTTATTTCTCTATTTCCTTCTATCTTTCATTATTTAGTTCTTTTTTTATTTATCTCTTTCTTGCTTTATTTCTCTATTTCTTTCTTTCTTTTATTCTTTATTTATTATTTTCTCTCCTGCTTTTCTCTACTTTTTTCTTTATTGACTCATATTTCTTTATTTCTCAATTTCCCTCTTTCTTTATTTCTTTCTGTTCCACTCCTGTTTCTCTTCATCTCTTCTTTTTATTATCTCGGCTTCATTTCTACACCTCGATTGCTCCTAAACGTCCATAAAATGTTTAAGACTGAGTCTCCAGGTAAATGAGAGGTATTTCTCTGCAATAAAGATTCTCCTGTAATAAGATATTCCTCGAGATATAGAAAGGATGTTTCACGTAGTTTTAAATTCAACAAGACATTACAAGTAAATGAAACGATCGTCGTAAATACGATTATGGATCTCTGATTATTTTTTCTCACGTCGTTTCTTGCTATTTCGGTGATACCTCTTATCTTTATGTTTATTGTTTATTTATTATTGGCTTGTAATTTCATTTTATCTTATCTCCCCTCTCGCTATTTATTAAGGACGTTTTATTCTTTCTTCCCTCATATTTATTAATTCGCGGAGCTAGATATTTACTAATTAATCAACTTTTATCATTCTCTTTTCCTTTCTTTCCTTTTTCTTATTATTCGCTTTTTTCCTATCTTTCCCTTCTCTTTTCATTTTCTATTATTCTCTTTCTTTATTATTCTTTGCTCTTATTATTTTTCCTATTATTCTCTTTCTTTATTATTCTTTGTTCTTATTATTTCTCCTATTATTCTCTTTCTTTATTATTCTTTGTTCTTATTATTTCTCCTATTATTCTCTTTCTTTATTATTCTTTGTTCTTATTCTTTTTCCTATTATTTTTGTATTCTTTCTTTTATTCTTTTTTTATTCTTTTTTTATTCTTTTTTATTCTTTTTTTATTCTTTTTTATTCTTTTTTATTCTTTTTATTTTTTGTTATTCTTTTTTATTCTTTCTTATTCTTTTTATTTTTTGTTATTCTTTCTTATTCTTTTTATTTTTTGTTATTCTTTGTTATTCTTTTTTATTATTTTCTCTTGTTCTTTTTTCTTTTCTTTAACACATTATTCGTGCCAAGAAGAAATGAGAGGAAACAACCAATGTTATATTAAACGCTTTTTTGTAACGAATAGGAGGTTGGGGGCCAAGCTCACAGGGGGGCCAAGCCCCCCTAGTATAAATGTATGTATCTATGCATGTATGTATGTATGTATGTATGTATGTGTGCGTAATTGTAAGTAACTTGTGATCTTCTTTGTTGGAAAAAATCCACGATGAATAATGCACTAAATGAATAGCTACCAAATAATCGCAATAAATTAAATTATGCGAGATAAATAAGTTATCGTTTTCTCGAGTGGAACATGTGACTAACAAATGGCAGACTTTTAGCGTAGTAGGTACTTATCCCCCATCCCAGGACAATAGCCAAATAACTGCTCTTTGAAGCAGGGAGAAAACTTCCCTCGAAGAGGCACATTATTGGATTTTCCATAAAGTCTCTGTTTGTACATTTTCCATATAAATCTTGTTTGAGGCCATGAATTATTTATCCCGCAGAGAAAGGAAACAGAATCCATTTATAGGTATTATATAAAAATTATCAACATCCAAGAGTGAATAAATAAAGACAGTTTTTATCAAGCAAATCTTTCTTTTCAATAACTGTCGATGGTAAATTTTTTTAAGAAAGTAATTTGTATTTTGTAAAATAATAAAAAAGTAACAGCCCCGATCAGTATGGGCTTTCTTCTTTTTTATTTATTTATTATTTTTATTTTATTTTATTTTTTTATTTTATTTTATTTTTTTATTTTATTTTTTTTTATTTTATTTTCTCTTTTTATTTTATTTTATTATTTTATTTTATTTTTTTAATTTTATTTTCTCTTTTTATTTATTTTTTTTTAAATACCATAATTAATTTTCGCATTCCTTTCCGCTTTCGAGAAAGATATGTCTTTTAAAGCTTTTAGTGCATGTGCAGTGAACCCCAATTTTCGCTCTTTAGTCCCGGTATATCACTTGACATTAGCGCTTGAGTTTGAAAGAGACCTAAAATTTTTAAAAAGAACTTTATCGTTCCATATAAAAGCCAACCTTTTAAAGAGCAGGAACTTTTTATTGGCCAAGGTAGTTTCGGCGTCGATTAAAAATCCTCGAAACAAAAGTTGTTTTCTTTTTCATTAAGAGTTCATTTTTTACGAGATTTTTTATTCACTTGATAAACTCATTTAATTAACGCTCATTCACTAATTTTCCCTCTGCACGAAAATTTTACATTCTCAAATTTAAAATCAAAACCACGCCTAATCAAAACCTGCAATAAGATTCAAAAATCTTTTAAAGTATTTTAAAATCTGTTATACTTTATTTAATATTTATTATATATATAATTTAAACCCTGGTTAATATACTATTAATAATTATTAATAGTATATTAATTAACTTTTAATATAAAATATTTAATATAAAATTATTAATAATTATTAATAGTATATTAATCAGGGTTTAAATTATAATTGATGAACTTGATACACTACATTGTGTAATTAATTTTCTATTCAATTAGTTATGAAATGAATTGTTACTGAAAAAACAAATTACATAAAATTTTTTTATCAATGTCTAATTTTATTAAAGTGTGAGATTTAATAATTCTCTAAATTATTACAGTTTATGGCATAAAATTTTTGTAAGAATAAGATTTGTAACATTTAATTTGTGAGAACTAAGAATGACGATAATTATTTGAGAGTTTAATAGAATAAAATAATAGAATAAAATAATAGCATAAAATAATAGAATAAAATAATAGAATAAAATAATAGAATAAAATAATATAATAAAATAATAGACTAAAATAATAGAATAGAATAATAGAAAAAAATAGAATAGAATAATAGAAAAAAATAGAATAGTAGAAAATACGGAATAATAAAAAAAAACACTACAATATTATAACCAGTAATAGAAGATCCAAAAATGGATTATAATGAAACTTTGTAACAGTTGAAAATTAACAAGTGACGGCAGTTGATAATAAAAATATAATAATAGATTAAAATAACACACAACAATTGATAATAAGTGTATAATAACAGATTAAAATAACCCATAATAACAGACTATGAAAACGCGTACGTTTTACATAATAACAGTTTACATAATTTACATTTTTTAGCCAAAAAAAAAAGAAAATTACTTTTCAAATTAAAAAGAGATTACCGGTCCGTCTGGTTTGATGTCTGAGGTAAAGGGTCAGCTAATTAAATACTTTTCTAGCTGGAAAAAAGCGAGATGAGAAATGACGTAAAGTAAATCATCGAGTGCTACTTAACAAGTGGGTGAGAGTTGGCTTGTCTTGCTTTACGATAGGATTCTAAAATGACCGAAAATTACCGGGAGTTGAGAGTTATCGACGTAATTTCCTCGTAAACGTCGAAATAAAATTGTTAGCTTGGAACGAGTAGCTAAACTCATGCGGGACCCGGGTAAATAAATACACCTCATTTTCAAAGTCATCGATTCAAGGCCAGTGTACTTTATGCCACCACCGATAGCCATATAACCACCGCTGTCCAACCTTCTCAAGAAAACAACTCCGTAACACATTTTTCATTCCGCGACTTAACGCGCACTTACTCGAAAATAACGATGAGAAGGATTTTCGATAATCCACTTTTCCATCTCAAAAAAGCGTAGAACTGTTTCTTGAATAATTTTTCCGATGATGAAACTTGTCTTCAGTTGGAATTAATTGTTTAATAGCAATTGGATTGCTTGGTAACATTTTTCTCCTCCATTTTAAAATTAGCACGAACATTGCTCAAGAACCGAAATAATAAATCAAATTGTATATTTTCTATGGTTTTTCAGAAAGAAAACACTTTTCTGCCACATTTTAAAATTATCAGGAACATTGCTCAAGAACCGAAATAATAAATCTTTTTATAATTTTACATTCTCCATGGATTTTAAAAAAGAATTTTCTTTGCTAAGTTATAAAATTAGCACGAAGATTGCTCAAGAACCGAAATAATAAATCTTTTCCAAATTTTATATTTTCCATGGTTTTTCAAACAGAAAACTTTTCTGTGCTAAATTTTAAAATTATCACGAACATTGCTCAAGAACCGTAATAATAAATCTTTTTATAATTTTACATTCTCCATGGATTTTCAAAAAGAAGACTTTTCTTTGCTAAATTGTAAAATTAGCACGAAGATTGCTCAAGAACCGAAATAATAAATCTTTTCCAAATTATATATTTTTCTTTGTTTTTCAAAAAAAAAACTTTTCTGTGCTAAATTTTAAAATTAGCACGAACATTGCTCAAGAACCGAAATAATAAGTCTTTTCCAAATTTTATATTTGCCTTGGTTTTTCAAAAAAAACTTTTCTCTGCTAAATTTTAAAATTATCACGAACATTGCTCAAGAACCGAAATAATAAATCTTTTTATAATTTTACATTCTCCGTGGATTTCCAAAAAGAAGACTTTTCTTTGCTAAATTGTAAAATTAGCACGAAGATTGCTCAAGAACCGAAATAATAAATCTTTTCTAAATTATATATTTTCCTATGTTTTTCAAAAAAAAAACTTTTTTCTGCTAAATTTTAAAATTAGCACGAAGATTGCTCAAGAACCGAAATAATAAATCGTGTTCAAATTTTATATTTTTCATAGTTTTTCAAAAAGAAACCATTTTTCTGACACATTTTAAAACTATCACGAACATTGCTTAAGAACCGAAATAATAAAGCTTTTTATAATTTTACATTCTCCATTGATTTTCAAAAAGAAGACTTTTCTTTGCTAAATTTTTAGCACGAACATTGCTCAAGAACCGAAATAATAAATCTTTTTAAAAATTTTATATTTTCCATGATTTACACAGAAAACATTTTTCTGCCACATTTTATTATCACGAATATTGTTCAAGAACCGAAATAATAAATCGTGTTAAAATTTTATATTTTTCATGGTTTTTCAAAAAGAAACCATTTTTCTGCCACATTTTATTATCACGAACATTGCTCTTGATCCGAAATAAAAAAATAATTTTGAGTTTGAATTCAAATTGTCCATCCTTTTTTAAAAGAAACTTTTTCTTGACATTGTAGACGTATATTATATTATAATGAAAACTTCCATACGGCAAAGAAAAGTAAAAACTCCATTGAAATCTTTCGTGGAAGAAATCGAAATTACGGAATACATCTTACAAGATGGTTTTTTTTCAAAAATGTTGGAATACGTGAGGTTAAAAGGTTTTGAACGGGTACAGAAGCGCACACGCACGATTCTTCCTCGCTGGGATTTTAACGGCATCGTCCCATACTCTCTGGTTAGCCTAGCAACGCTATTGATTTCCTTGGCCCCTCTTGCCAGAACTGTCTCATAGAATTTGTCCTCTTACGCCGAAAAAGTCGTCCGCATCGGAAATCCTTTAAATTATTATCGAGAAATGTGGTGAGCCAAGAATAGCGAAAGCTTCGTCTTTATTGAACAACCTCTCACTTGGCGTCCAACTCCTCACTTCTCGTAACCCATTCCAAAGTGCGCCTTTGTCAATTCAGAAGAACACTCAGCAATTGCCAAATCTGGGATAAATAAATAATAATCCGTAACGAATGTTTATAATTTAACACTCTAATAAGTACTCAAAGGACTTATTGATGGGAATTAAATTCGCAGGAGGATAATATCAACAAGCAAAACTAATTAGGACGGATCAAAATGAATTAATACACAAAAGGCTTCAGTGACACATATCTTGATTGTAATAATCTTGATTGGTGACAAATACGAATCGGACGTGTATTATAATTCGCGAAAATTTCACTATTTAGTTACAAACGAATAAAATTTAAAGATTACACTTGATAAATGTTTATAATATTGTAAATTAATCTTCTTCTTCTTCTTCTTAGATTGTAAATTAATCGAAATAATAATTTCCTTGCACAAAATATGTTTGCCAGCTGACACTTGGTCACTTGTAGACAAGCAGGTTTGGGAAGCAGGGATTCATAAGCTGATTCAATAGCAGAGTTGGGTAGGATAGAATTCTTGTCGCTCCTAGCCAGCGGAAGACAAGTATTCTATCCTACCCAACTCTGCTATCGAATCAGCTTGTGAATTCCTCCTTCCCAAGCCTGCTTGTCTACAAGTGTCAGCTGACAAACACATTTTGTGCAAGGAAATTATTATTTCGATTAATTTACAATATTATAAACATTTATCAAGCATAATCTGTAAATTTTATTCGTTTGTAACTAAATTGTGATTTTCGAAAAGCGATTTTACAATATAGCCAATACGCGCTGATGCTTCAGTTGAATATAACCTCAAAATTTGCTAATTCCCAACGCAAATGATGTCGAGAAGTGGCTCACTTATCGCTGATTCAGGTTAACGGACTATTAAAAACTAAAAAAATCACTTTATCCAGAAACAACTTTTTGTGAAGAAAAAGCTGAAGGCATATTTTTAGTAAATTTCTATTTTACAAAATTTTAAAGAAAATTTCAATTTTACAAAATTTTAAAGGAAATTTCAATCTGGAGGTTAAGGTTAAATCGATAATGGGCCAAATGTGTAATAAAATGAAATCATGGAGCGTGACATTATTTGATACGACTAAATAGACGTTGAGTGATATGTCGAGGTGAAATAACCCTGAGCAGGAAAAATGAGAGTAGCTTAGGGATTCGGAATTGAACCATTTTTACGAGGGTAGGTGGTGAGTGCCAGAGGGTGAAGCTTGATTATCACCGGCTCCCTTTGACGCCAAGTGGATTCTCAAGCACATCAGACTGCACGAGCCTCACAATCATTTGGAAAAGTCGGTACTTTTAAATGATCCACCAAGCTACTTCAATTCTCATATCAACTTATTGATACAAAATTGTAATTAATTGATACAAAATTGTAATTGATACAAAATTGTAATTGATACAAAATTGATACAATTTTACAAAAATTGTACTTTATACTGTAAAATCGAACATTGGTTGTATTTTTGACTGCACTTTTTTTATTTTAAAATTGTATCCATGTATTTTTTGTACTAATTTTAAATCATTGCGACAATTTTACAAATTCATTTAACCAATTTTACAAGGCCAAGTAAATTTACTTATACAAATTGTCCCTCTTCTTGGGATTGGATAAAAAGTGTCTCAACGTAACAAAAAAGAATTTTGCGGTCTTTTCAAGAAAGGGACACTCTCAAGTAGATAAACGGGAATAAAGAAATGTCTGCACAATTTTTTCGCAGGGTTTACTAATGGACACTTAAAGCTCTATAGCTAAAAGGTTTCCGAGTCTGTAAAAATGGAGGAATGCCAAGAGGTCCAAATCCTTGGTAATATAATGTAAACGAAACTATTGTTCTGTGACGACAGCAGCTTGCCTCATAAAAAAGTTAAACTGAGATCTTCACTCTCAGAAAGTAGGTCAGCTAATTTAAATATTTCATTACCTTTTAAATAAACCACAGAATCGATACTATCGAGCTTCTTTTAAAAAACAGAAAATGTCATTTTCCTGCAAAAAAAATTTATTGTTACTTTTCCTCTCAATTTTCCTTCATTTAGATTAATAATGTATTAATTTTTTTTAATCTCCTTTTTAAATTAGTTTTTATAACTAAATTTTTCCTTATTTCGTTCAATTCTTCTGACACAGAAAAAATAAAAGTCAATTTTTACCCTGACTGTGGTATAGAAATTACCCGCAAGGTGATTTCAAAAGGGCAGAAAATTTTAGCCGGAAACTGGATAATTTTCAATTTCTCTCCCAGCGTTGGAGAAAAATCATCGTCTGCTTCAAACACGTACTAGATGACAGATGGTGCATGTGCATGTGCAGGAAAAATTGAGATATGTAGGTAAGGGTGACGTCCTATGACTGCATTTTTCGTTGCGTTGTGATAAAAAAAAGAGACAGAAGTAGTCTTCTTCTCTCACATTAAAATGCAATGTAAAACGCGAAACTTCCCATCTCTGCATGGAACGCCGCCTCGGCCCTACAATACCCTGACACAGGTATAGAAATTAAAGAACACATTACCCATCCCTGATTATACAAGTGCACAAGAAACACTTCTTGTTCAACTTCTTATTAACTATATAAATCAAGGTGTATAACACGTTATTATTCTCAGTTTTTTTCACTATACTGAATATAAGTATTATTAACAAATGCGTTAAACGCAAACAGATCTCACTAATCTTTAAAATTTAATAAGAAAATTATATTAGGTTAGGTATCACAATGATAGAAATCCTATTGTTTATGATTATCTAATGTTGATTACATTGTAACATTTTATTTTCAAGAAAGAATATTTTGAACTGAACGTTATTATTTTCTCCTTAATGCCAGCTAAATTTTAACTCAAATCTTGATAAATATTAGCTAGACAAATTTTTTCCTGCAACCACATTTCACATTTGTTTTTTCTGTGTAATTTCGTCCAATTTTTCTTAATTTCGTCCATAGTTTAGACTTCATTAAATTTGTTTAATTTCGTATTAGGGTTTTTTAAATTTATAATGAAATTTGTCTTTTGAGTGAGAAAAATGACAAAATAGGGTTGCAGGTATTAAAGGGTGATATTAGACCCTTCTGCTAATCAATTAACGAATTGCCCTCTTTAGTTGATCAGTCCACTAATCGATCACCTTTGACTCTGAGCTGGTGGTTAAATTTGTCACAGGCAGCTCGTGGCAAATATGGTTAACAGGCTTTTGTTAGCGGTGTGCACTGAAAGCCATGGAGAATTTTCAGTCTCCCATGGACCAGCATCCCCTAAAATCAATACCGAGCAATATTCCTCCCTCATTGTGGTAGGTCGAGTAATAAAACTCATCATTGTGCAACCTTGCGCAAACACAATAAAACAATAGTTACAAGTGGGAAAAAAAGCCTTAACCGCTCCTTGTCAATAAATAATTTATTCGTTCGATTTCACAATGGCCTTTTTATAAACATGAGAAGGTAACGCGTCGATTTCTCATTCAAGCATCTTATCATCTCGATTACAAAGACACGGGAATCATTTTAGTTTTTGATTTATCGTTTAATCAGTTTTTATTTATCATCGATAAGTGCGGTATTTTCAAGATCTTTCTAGAAGTTATTCAGGATTTGCAAGACAAATAGTTAAAGGAATTTAATTTTAAACACGACTTTTTCACAAAATTCAGTTTGCTGTTGAAGATTTTCCATTGCTTTCACAAAGAAAGCATTTTTCTGTTTTTAAAAATAGCACGAAAATTGCTCAAGAATAAGAAATCGTTTACAAATTTTGTACATTTCTTGGTTTTGCAAAACAAAAACACTATTCTGCCACATTTTAACATTTTCACGGGCATTGCTGCCTTGAAAAACTGAAACACCGTGACTTGATTTTTTACTTAGGTTATGTTGCACGTTTGGTTTCTTTTATTATAATAAAATAGAAATCGAAATTATGCAAAAAACATATTAAAGTAAAAGTAAATTAATATTTCCATCTTCCTTGGATCAAATCTATCACAATTCCAATCTTTATTTTGTTATAATAGACGAAATAAAACGTGTAACATAACCTAATTAAAACATCAAGTTACAGCATTTCAGTTTTTCACGACAGATTACTCAGAAAAAAGAAATCTTTTTCAAAGCTTAAATTTTTCATGGTTTTTCAAAAAGAAAACCATTTTGTAGCCACATTTTAAAAATCTCACGAACTTTGCTCAAGAATCGAGATAATAAATCGTGTTCAAATTTTATAATTTTCATGGTTTGTCAAGAAGCAAACACTTTTTTGCCACATTTTAAAACTATCACGAACATTGCTCAGGAACGGAAATAATAAATCATTTAAAAAATGTATATTTTCCATGGATTTTCAAAACTAAATTTTTATTCTGACACACTTTAAATTTGTGAAGAACACTGCATTTGAACCGATACAGGAAATTGCCTTCTTTGAATTTTATGTATTACATGATCTTAAAAAAAACGTTTTCTGCCACGTGGTAAAGTTATAACGGATATTGCTCAAGAACTGAAATAATAAATTGTGTTCAAATTTTGTACTTTCCTCGATTTTTCAAAAAGAAAATACTTTTTTGCGGCATTTTAAAATTATCACAAATATTGCTCAGGACTCGAAATAATAAATCTTTGAAAAAATGCATGTTTTCCATGGTTTTTCAAAAAGAAAGTTTTAATCTGCCACATTTTAAATTTGGGAAGAACACTGCATTTGAACTGATACAAGAAATCGTCTTCTTTAAATTTTATGTACTGCATGATTTTTTTTTTTTTTAAAAAAACGTTTTCTCCCACGTGGTAAAATTATCACGGACATTGCTCAAGAACCGAAATAAGAAACCGTCTTCAAATTTTGTACTTTTCTCGGTTTTTCAAGAAGAAAGCACTTTTCTGCCACACTTTAAAATTATCACGAACATTGCTCAGGATCCGAAATAATAAATCTTTTAAAAAATGTATATTTTTCATGGTTTATCAAAAAGAAATTTTCATTCTGTCACATTTTAAAGAAGAACACTGCATTTGAACCGATACAAGAAATTACCTTCTTTAAATTTTATGTATAACATGATCTTTCAAAAAAAAAAAAAGTTTTTTTCACTTGGTAAAATTATCACGGACATTGCTCAAGAACCGAAATAATAAATCATTTACAAATTTTGTACTTTCCTCGGTTTTTCAAAAAGAAAACACTTTTCTGCCACGTTTTAAAATTATCACGATCATTGCTCAGGAATCGAAATAATAAATCGTTTACAAATTTCGTACTTTCCTCGGTTTTTCAAAAAGAAATCGATTTTCTGCCTCGTTTTTAATTCATCATTAACATTGCATTTGAATCACTATGAGAGTCTTGAGTTAAAATTCAAATTTTCCATCCTTCTTGAAAAAAATTCGAGTTGTTACAAAAGTCCTCAAATATTAAGGTACTAGTACACTTTAGAAGGCCAAAAAAAGACATCTTTTTAAGATTTTTTTTCTAAGTTCCTTTATCACTTAAAAGCATAAAACTTTT
>WNHD01004167.1:0-17689 GCA_011057455.1 Ganaspis sp. Gsp50 | reverse complement strand
CTTTGCCAAGTAAACTATCATCATATAGGACAACAAATTGTCAAAGTTTCAATCGGATTGAAGAACCTAGCTTTTTAAACCTGTGACACTTGAGAAAAAATCACCCATATGTATTTATTTTTGTTGAACTTTTGGTCCCGTATAAAAGTCAAGTGCTAACAATAAATTAATGAAATTCCACGTATGTATTGAACAAAATATTAATTACGAATTTATATCATATATATTTTGATGATTCTACCAATAAGGTGTCATACCAATGTAGAAATTTAAAATAATACTGTGAAAAAATTTAAAAAATCATGTTTCGAGAAAATAGCGTTAACGTCGGCGGAAAATTTTCACGGGTGGTTCTTCTGGAAGCTAATAAATTTTTTTTCTCTTTTTTGAAAAATCTATAGTGTTTTTACAGGCTCCAATGTCAGGTCTGAATAATCGAAAAATGTAAAATGAAACTGTAGAAAATATTTTTGATTTTCACTGATTTGAGTGAAAGCAAAGTTTAGTACGGACCCCACACAGCACCTAAACTTGTACCAACTTTGCTAACTTTTTCTCAAGTTTTGTCGACTTCCAACAAATTTTCTGCAAGTTTAGAAACTAAAGGAAAGGTTAGCAATGTTGATACAAGTTTTTATCACGTGCAGATATTTGTAGTAATACCAGGCTAGAGCGATCTTAATTTTATTTAGTTTTCTAGATGACTCCAAATATAGTATAGTTATAACTAGCGAGAACTTGCTGCTATCAACGTTTTCTTTTAAAACTTTTGTTAAGTTCCCGTTTCACGTGGTCGTCTAGAAATCAAAGACTAAATTTGACAAATTTGGGAGAAAGTTTAAAATTTTTTACAAATTTATAATTAATTTCTTACGAATTTTCGTAGCTTGTTCATGAAATTTATATTCGAGTTTTTACTATTTTAAAGTCAAGTCAACGTAGCCTCTTCTTGCGTTGCATGCGTTGCAAGTTCAAACACACCATCCGAGTGGAAAATTTCGTAGAATATGCATTAGATATAATATATTTTATGAATTATATTTCAGTATCGATTTTCCACTATCGACCATGACTTTGAGGAACTTATTAACTTATCAAGAAATAAAGCTATTATACAGTAGGTGCGTTATTATTAATACAAAAAAAAATACAATAATTTAGAACCTTTTTATTTTAAAAAAAATGGAAATTCACCCGAGACACGTTTGTGGTGAATTTAAAGTTAAAGTCAAAATTTATAATCTACAGTTTCATTTTCCTAAGAAAAATCGGGTTTGTTAAACTGTAATTCTGCAGAGCAACAGATATTTCCTGAATATTAAACACATTTTCTCAACTCCTGCATTAATAAAAAATAACTAATTCAATTAGTAAAAATTAACAGATCCAATTAGTTATGTTTTGACTAATAAATTAGTTATTTTTTATTAATAATTAGTTGTTATTTGACTCATTAAATCAGTTTACTGATGTCATTATTTAATTATTTACTTTTTACTATTTTAGATATAGATAGAAGCTTTGAAAGCTTGCAGCAAACTTGATGCAAGGTTGACAATGTTCGGGAAAGATTCATTGCTGTACGGGATGGAATGATAGAACTCAGTGAAATGTTTCCAAATATTATAACAATTTATACTATTTTAAACTATGCTAAGTTTTTTCAAGAAAAAAGAAGCTTTAAAGTAGTTTCCATAATTACTTTCATTGTCAAGATCGGATAAAATCTCCACAACGTCGTCATCCAACTCATTTTCTGAGATTAAACTGTTCTGAAAATAAATTTGAACTTTGTTATTATAACTGGTAATTAATATTATAAAAAACTAAGCAGTTATTTGATTCAAGCTGAACGAGGTTTGGGGCTATACTTAAATTACGTAACGCCTCATAGATCAATCAATTCGTTTTTTAATATAGCAATTTTTTCAAAAGAAAATACTTTTCAAAAATGACAATTTCAAAATTGTCTAACCTCTTCTATATCCTCCTTTATTTCTTCTTTCACTTTCTGTTCTCTCATCTTCACTTCTTTCTTTATCTCTTCTTTCTTTTTATTTATAAAACCCAACTCCGGAATATCCAATCCAAATCTTTGTTTTGGAAGCAATTCATTTAGAACAGCTTTTTCTAAACATGACATAACAATTGTAATTTTTTCACCATTTCTTTCTTGCAGCTTTCTTTTGTCTTCCTTATCAGTTATTAGTCTTTTCATGTCAGCCCAGCACTATTTAATAAATATATTTTTTATAAGTCAGTTCTTAATAAAGTCACATGATTGAAAATGACGTTAGATGTCACGTGAACCATTAACAAAAATTTATCCGATGTTAAATTTTAAAAGTAATGAAAATATCTTTTTGAAAATTTCAAGATATTCATAAATGATATCATCAGGATATAGGTTTATAATATTTATAGCTTTCCTGATATATTTGTGTATTTTTATATATGGTTCTTATGATTCTATATAATTTTAAACTATAAGTCACCAATATCGTAAAGTTATTTTTAAACAAAAACCAACACCAGACTGACCATTCTGACATTGTTTTAGGAATGTCCACTAATGTTTAGAAATAGAATTTCTTTACTTTGAGAATAAAACGGCGGAAAATTTCAACTATTGGTCAAGAGACGACTATGTCGTCATTTTCTATCAAATGCCCTTGAAAAATAATTCGATGATTATTAAAAAATTAAATTTTACAAAGATTTAAGTCTTAATTATTCATATTCATTCTGTGTGAAAATAACAACGATAATTATTGTTTCACCAGTAAATTATAATTTACTGATGAAAATACTTTCAAAAGTTTAAGTATCTTTTTGGAATGTTTCGCGTGAAAATTTTTTATGTTCCATATTATGAAGGATAATAATATTATGAAAGATAATAATAATATTATGAAGGATATATAACAATAGATTACAGTTTTAAAATTTTAATTAAATAATTGATATTTTCTAAATTTTATTTACACTATTTATTATTATATTATTAAATTTCGCTAAAAATTGTACGAGAAAATCCTCTGGAAAATAATACCGAAATATTTGAAGAAAGGCGCCCGAATTTTCGAATGACTTGTGCGATTTTCTGAGTGGACTTAAGGCGCATTCAGACCTCGGCTGCCTGCCTGCGAAGGAATGAGATAGACAAAGATTATGAACGAGAGTGAGGGAGAAAGAAACTTTTAATTCAAAGTTTCTTTCTCAATAAAGGCCAACGCACAATAGAACGACGTTCGCGAAAATTCTGCATCAGATAGAGAAGGACAGATTCCACGCATTAATTTCGCGAAAGTTGTTCGCGAACCTATTGTGCTTAGGCCTAATCTGTCACACGTTACCATGGTAACCTGCAGGCAGGCAGGCAGTCAAGGTCTGAACGCGCCTTTAAAGTAATGTGTCAATGAGGGAATTTACAACGTCGGTCCTAAGCGGGGATTGAGATCGAACTCGATGCGAGGATGTGTTGCCTACTCTCTATCCCCTCTTATCGAAGAACTCAAGTCGATCCTCGCATCGAGTTCGATCTCAATCCCCGCTTAGGACCGACGGTGTAAATTCCCTCATTGTAGATGTTTTCCCATGTATGTAATTATAAAAGCTTAAGATTATTTTATTTAAAAAATGTTTTTAAATCTAAGAGTTATCAAGTTAATTTTATTTTTATTGATTCTTTTAATCGTTGTTATAAAAATTTTGTCTTTTGAGTTTATATTAATATTGTGATAATTTTGAGACTGTATTTTTTTATTACTCGTGTGAGAATGTGCAGTTACATATAAAAACCAAAAATATGGTAAGCTAATTATTACAGCTATTACATTAATTATGAGAGGTGTTTATACTCCAATACCGAATTAAATATCTACTAGAGGTAATACATATTTTTAAGTATAGATAGTAATTAGGTTTATTCCAATTTCTTTACGTAAAGTTCAATAAATAAAAATTTAGTATTTAACGTATTTAATGATTTTATTTTATAATACTTTTTGTTAATAATCCTGTTAAAAATATTATTCTGAAGGACCAAAAAATAAAATACAGGTTTAAGAAGTGTTTAATTTAAATACTGTTTAAAATTAATGTACACACTTTAATCTAAAAGCAATAAAGTTGATTTAAAAATACATTCATAAATAAAATATTATTGCATTTACCTTCTTCCAAGAATCTGTATTCTTGCGAGCTCCATTTTTCACAGCATTTAGTTGTGCACTTAGTTCCTCGTACAAAGCATCCTATTTTATATTTTAAAAATTTTATTAATTATATTATATTATAGGTAATTATATTCTGAAACAACATCTGTTCACTTTAAAATCTGATGTCTTAAACTAAAACATATTAAGTACGTATCTCACCGTAAGACATTTCGTGTTTTAAGACAGTAAAATAAGACATTTTTTGTTGTCTTAAAACGCTTAATGTCTTACAATAAGACACTTGATGTCTTAGTTAAAGGCACTTGTAAGACATCAGTTTTCGCAGTGTAATAATGCTTTTAAGTCGCGATGGGCATGAAATATATAATTTTTGCCTGGCATATGTTAATATAAAATTGAACAATAATGCAATCATATTTAATTTTTGTTTAATAGTTTAAATCCTAATAAGTTTGAAAAACATGACTCTAATTACCCAGGTGCGAATTTAAGGTTGGCCCAACTTTGCGGGAGTTGGCACAACTTTACATGCCAAAGTTGGGCCAACTAGCGGAATGATAATGGGCAGCCACTCAATGGGGATGATGGTTGGCCCAACCACTCTTCCCGTAGTCGGGCCGACCACTTTTGCCAAAGTTGACCCGATCTAATATGCTGTCCGTCGGCAATCGTATATGGTTAGTATCTGCATATATAATTATAAATTAATCATTTTATCAATTAAATTAAACAAATCTTAACAGTTTTAAGCAAAGAAACATACAATTAGTTAAAACCTGAAACAGAAAATTTTTTATGAATTATGAAGAACCGATCCCGGGTCTTCCAGCTGTTTTGCTAGAGGTTGGGCCAACTCTAGGGGAGATTAGGCTATCGTAGTTAGAATGGTCTTTGAAACTCTGGCCAACGGTTGGCATAACTCCGCACGCCAAAGTTGGCTGGTAAAGTTGGCCCAACTTTGGCTGTATGAACAAAACAAAGTTGGCCCATCTTTGGCATGCGTAGTTTGTTCCCCCAAAGTTGGGCCAACTTTGGACCAACCAACAAACTCTGGGTGCCAACCTTAATTCGCACCTGGGTAAGTATTATACGGTATATTACGCAATTTAAATATCTTCAAAAGTTAACCACCTTAGTTTGAAAACATTATATTAATATTTATTTTAACTATACATATACTATCTTAATTTAAATAAATTTAAACTTCGCTTAAACATTTCGTTAAAGGGTATGAGAAGAGTATTAAAACATTATGGAAATAATATAAATAATATAGGTACAAAATTATAGACCTTGAATAAACAAATTCAAAACCTTTTACTACAATATTATATGAATACAAAAAACTAAAATAGACAAAAAAAGTTAATTTCTCTCTTAATCTTTTTTTTTTATTAAAAATTGAACTTTATTTATTTCTCATTAAACACAAATGCGCTTACTAAATATTATCGAAATGTCACAAAAGTTTAAATTCGAAGTTTTTAGATTAAAAGTAAACTTTTATCGGCAGGTAGATAAAAATTCATTTCTAGACAACAGTCCAATGATTATTATAGAAGCAGAGTCAGTGATATATTGCAAAAAAAAATAGATTTAGAACTATGTAAATGCTATACATTTCCAAGAATGAATCTAAAAAATTATGTTAACTTCATATGACTATCTTTCAATCATACAATTACTTTCATTTAATAAAATGTGGAGACCAGTTTAGCAGACAGTAGATGTAAGAACTTATACATTATTATTAATTCATAAAAATGTGACATAACTACCGTTGAATGCCTATAATCACTTCCGTTTAACTTCCCTAAAGCCAAATTTTTGTGCTTCAACATAAATTCCACTAGCAAACGTTTCTGGTCTATGGTAATGCATTTCTTTATCTTTTCTTCGTTCATTTCCAAAAGAAAATTTAATATGAAATGTTCCCTTTGAATCTTGACAGGTTAGTGTTATGTCTGAATATATGCACAGAATTGTACTGTTCGTTAATTTAAAGCAATTATTTATATTTTGTTTTTTTTCATTATTTTTGGTATTTAATTTTATTTTGAACAAAATTCCATGTCAATATCTTATAATAGGAAAACGGCTATAATTTATAAATATCTAAAATTTGTATATATAGTTATTTATATCTGCAGATAAACGACCATTTTTGCTTCCTCATAGAGGAACTTCTGTTTTACTCCAAAAAAAAAAAATTTTTAGTTATCATCATTTCTCGACGTTTCTCGACCTCAGGAACTCATAAAACATTTTCTTGACGACATGTCCTTGTGTATGCGTGTGTCTTTACACTACGTTTCGACGAATATCTCAGAAACTATAACAGGTAGAACCATTATTTTTCCACCAAATTATAAGTCTCACAGGGTGTCAAAATTTGATATGATTTTGAACACGATCCATCAATTATAAATATATTTTTGCGCATTTTAAAATTTCAAAAAAATCGTTTTTTAAAAATATTTTTTGCATTTTTATGAAAAGTTAAAATATTAATATTTTATCTTTTTTGCACTATAGAAACACAACCATCATTTATCGTTTAATAAACTTTCAAGCTCAATTCCATCCACACTTATTCAATTTTTAAAAAAATTTAATTTTTAGAAATCACGGGTTTTTAAAAAATTTTGGTTTGAATTGAGCTTTCGGACCAAAGGAGGACATATCATTTTTTTGGAACGTAAGAACTTTGGCTCATGATCAGTAAAAAATTAGATTTAAAATTGGAAAAAAAGTTGAGCTTCATGATGCATCTGCAAAATTTCATTTTTCAAAAATTAAACTTTCGAAATTTATGTACTTCTTTTCTGAACAGGGCCACCGTTTTGTCATACAAATAAAAATTATAATCCCTTTTTTGATCCGTCAGCTCTATTATAGTATAAACTTCAATATTTTGTCAGTGTCTTACAGTTGCATAAAAAATGTATCGTATAAGTTATTATCGGACATTTTATTATGTTTCTATTTGAAGTTATTATTTTTTGAAAAATAGAAATTGCTCTTTTCATTGTTTTTTGGAAAAATGTTTATGCAGAAATTAATGAACTGATCAAAATCAATAATTTATAGGGAAATTAGAACTTCGTCTATGGGGATGCAATGTATTCTCGAGATAAACACAAAAAATTACGCACTTCTAATAAATAAACACTAAGGTACATACAATTTGGCAGCGGTTTTTTCATGTAGAATGTTTAAATTACAGGATACCCTGATTTTGTAAGAAATAATAAAAAAAATACTTGTAGAAGTCAAAGTAAAAAATGGAATTTTAAATGTTAAAAATAAAGAAACTGTCATTTTTCATAAATTTTTAAAATTTCTTTTAAGTCATTGTAATTAGTTTGTAAGTCAGGGGCATCCGTGTCCAGCATATATCCCGGTAAAAGGAGAAGAATAAAAAGCAATTCAGAATATGAATTGAAAGAAGCGCATAAAGTGATCGAACCAATGATCTACGCTCTTCTATTACCACTGGGTTAGTATCGCATATAATTAAGAAAGAGAAAATATTCTCTAAGAACAATTCTAGTTATATTTTAATTATAATGGAATTTTTAAATGCGTACATTTTTTATTTTATTTTTAATGTGTAAAAATAAACTAATAAATTAATCAAAATTAAATACAAATTTTTATCATATCAAAAATCAAAAAATGTAAGAATTCATGTAATAACTGGAAATAAAAATCATTGGGATTGTATAAATATTATAATTAAATTTTTAATTTTATTTTAACAACATTTCTATTTCCTCCTTTTAACTTGTTTGCTTGAAAATTTTCTTCTCAGTACTAGATGGTAAATAAAATTACAAACATTTCAAATAATATACGTGAAAAAATTTTAATTTGCTCAAAAAATTAAAAAAAAAAAAAATTATTCGAGTACCATGTACCTACTTTAATTTATTAAATTGAATTAAATCTATTTTATAAATTCAATTTTTTGCTCGTAATTATTTAAATAGTTTGCAACTTTATGTGGCAAAAGTCTATAGTACCCAGGTGGAAAAAGCGGACTTTTTCCCATCTTTATTTTATTTTTGATTTAATTTAATATGTCGAGCCTTTACACTCGACTTTAAAAATCCTTGTAAAGTGGTGACACGCGCTGCCCAAATGTTTAAAATATGACCATTGAAGAAAATATTAAAAAATATAAATTTTATTTCTCATATATTTTTTCATAAAAATGAATGTTTTCCGAAAAAAATGCAAGAAAATTTGAATTTATGATTTTTTGGACTGTTTTGCATTTTTCTCTGAACATTTTTGAATAATTACATACAAAATAAGCTTTTAATATTTATTTATTTCGTAGGGGTCCCTTTTTTGCCCACTAAAATGCTCATTTTGATACGCTCCTGCATAATTAGAATAAGTATATAATCATTTTTAATATTCATATAGTAAAAGTGCAAGAGCATTTTGATTTCTCGAAAATATTTGAATATTTTCCCCATTGTTCATCGATTTTCCCCACGGGGTGCGTCGATTTGAATGCACAAATTTCATTTTCAGAATTTCGTACATTCCATTCAAACCTGTCCATTAGTATAAAACTGAAAAAGATAAATTAAAAAATATATATAATTTTGAAAATGCAAATGATAGGCTTTGGAATGATAGAAACATCATTTGATTTAAAAAATAAATTTCTAATTTTTACATTCCTGACGAAAATTGCGTCGAATTGACCTCTCTATCCTTTACGACTCACTGTTTTCCCAAAAAATTTAAATGAAATACATCTTAATTAGTAATCACAGGCACAATCCCGATTTTTCTGCATGAGGAACAAGATGTTTATATTTTATTATTTTAATACTACTTGAAGTTTGTGAGAAATTGTTATTGTTTTTTTTATTCTCAACCTTAAATTTTAAAGATAAGGTTTCTAGTAATTATCCTATATTTTATATAATTAAAAAGATCATGGAGGATTATTTACTTTTACGAGAAGTGGAAATAGAGAATAATGATGAAAAGCGCCAGCTTATTAGAACACGAAAATTTTTGCGAGATAATAAGAATCCTTTCGATTTGCCAGAAAATGAATTTAGGAATACCTACAGGTTAATGTTTTATGTATCATTGACCTTTTCTAATTAAGACATGTGAAAAAATGGTATTAAGGGATAAAAAAATTTCCGAGTATTACTTATCTTGCCACAAAATAGTATGGCGGCTTCCATAAATGATATCACACATTTTTCGATAAATTTCAAACCCCCTCTGTCACAGTCATTACATGGAAAAAATAAAATTTTCTACTGGCTGTCATAATTTTGTAGACCCCCTCTCCCCCCTATCTCTAAAATATCATTTATGGAAGCAGCCTATGCACAAAATAGGTGATTCTTACAGTATGGAATATTCTATCCGGTATTTGGATACGCCTCTCTTGTAATAATAGGCGTCATAAATAAATTGTAACAATATCGATTTTTAAATGTAAATACACAATAATAATTAATATAATATTTGTATAGTTACGAAATTCGCAACATTATTACTTGGTATTGGAGTGCATATTTCTTTTAGCTGTAAATATCCCCTATTTCTTACATAGTTCAATTCTCTGCACATTGTGCAAGAATGTAAAAATAACCTATTTATTTCTAAGATTTTTTAAACTAAAAAAAGAATTTCAGTTCATTTTTTATTTGAATGTAAGGATAATACATATAATGTATTTTAATCAAAATCTAAGTTTCCATTCTTAACTTTGTTTTCTAGATATTTGCTGACCTATACATTCCAAACAAATCAGTAAGAAGAACAGAATTGAAAAATGTTGAAATAATATGGCTTTTCAGTGAAAATAAAGTTTTTAAAATCCTTTTGAATACGTTGTTTTACCAATCCATTTGTATCCATTGATAGCGCTCAGATTCACTGTAAAGTGTTTCTCAAATAATCCCCTTTTAAATTTCTAGTTACTTTTTCAATCTTTTTCAATTCTAAAATAATAAAATTATTATTTTCTCCTTAGCCTTATTGAAGTAGGCTTTAAAATTCAACATACATATATCATAATTAGTTGTAGCAGTTAAGACACAGTGCCAGACTGGTACGCTGGAACTTCGAGTTCAATCCTTTAGATTGGTTATTTTTTTGTAAAACTGTTGAAACCTGTAATATTATTTAGGGATTGAAAAACATTAGAAATCTTAAACATTATTGAAAATAAAGTTGGTTCTATACAAATTTATTAGCAAAAAACATATTCAAAAAAATTTTTTAAATTTAATACTTTTCAATTATTCCCTTTTTAATGGGAAATTTTCTTAAGTCATTATACCACTATATATTTCAAAACTTGAAACAAATTATAACTACAGCATCATAGACATAAAATTTTATTAGGTTGTAACGAATCTAGTTGTTAAAACTCTTTCACAAATTAATTAGCTCGGATATAACTCGTCGGAAAAACCAGGATCCTTTAAGAAAGTTAAATACGTCACAAATAATCACACGTTTTCGATTTTAAACTTGCAGTTTATTTAAAAAAGGTTATTTGATAAAAGGTATAAACAGCTCATATGGAAGCACAAAGCGCGTGTGGCACGATATAAGAAAATCAAACGTAATCTGCCGACGGGCAGATGAATAATTTACAAACAATGAACAGATTAATCGTTAAAATCAAGAAAACGCTCGTACAAAATTACAATATTCTAAATACGACCACGGCGCGACGGACGCGTGAATCCTAAAACGTTATCATTCGATCCAGAACTTTCGGCGAGGTGTGAGAAATTACATCATTGGGAATAGTTCCCTTTACGTTCATTCGTGCACGGCTCTGCCGGCAACCTGAGTGCGACTCACTAGGAATTGGCTCTGCCACTATCGCGAGTGCTACTCGCTACGAGTACTACTCGCGTTGGAGGGTTATACCCTCTACGCTCTAGGTGCAAGATCACTTTAAACTTGTTTACAATTGTCACACATAAAGAAATTTAAAAAATGAACTGTCCGATTTAGCCTTAGTCCCTTTCGTCCGGTTTAGCCCCACACGGCCATTTTACCTTCAAGCCGAAAAATCTTTTTTTGTTATTCAAATATTCAAAACAATATTACTTACCCTAAAGTTAATATAAATTATACTTTTAATAAAACTTGATTAATAATTTTTTACTTTAGTTTAATATAATAAAACCCAAAAAGTATGAGACACGTAATATTTACAATAAACGAAAAAACACTGTATCCGCACGTTTTGATTTTTAACATCATATTTAGCCGATACTATGTCATCGTGACCTATGATATACATGCATCATGTGATGCCACTTTTACAAAAAAATATTAACGGTTATCAAGACTTTATAGTTTTGTAGAAAATTGAAGTGTCCGGTTTAGCCCCGTGGCCGGAGTAGCCCCACTCTCCCCTACATAATATATTCGTGAATTTAAGAATTTTTGCTATTTTTTAAGCCCGAGTCTATTAAAATTGCAGGTTAAGTAGAGTTGCAGCCAGAGACTTTATAGATGAATTAATTCCTTTCATGCCACAATCACAAAGGAGTAATGCAATTCCAGCAGAAATTCAGGTTAATTTAATGTTATTTTCTTTTTTTATAAATACAAATTCTATACATTTGAGAAAAAAGGTTTGTGTTAATTACTATAAAGGGAATTATTTTTGTTTGTTTGAGGCTTTATATTGGACAGGAAGCAAATCCTATACACATAACTCATAAAGGCGTGTAAAAGCGAAATTTTACAAAGAATTACAGACGACTTTAGTATTTAAACTGATAATCAAATTAAGAAACTTATTTTATTCTTTGAAATATTTAAAAACTTTGATATAATTATTTATTTTATTCTAGAAAATCACTTTCTAATTCTTTTTACTCCCAGTAAGAAGCGAGGAATTAAAAAAAATTGAAAACTTTTAATTATTATGAATTCTATTTCTGTTCAATTCTTTTGTATCCTGTGGAAGGAATTGGAAATAAACTTAATTTAATTCGTTTTAATTACAATTTAAAAATATATGCAGAAAAAAATTTATTTTTCCGAAGAATTGAATCCGAGTTTTCTGCGCACAAGTCAGACTCGTTGCCGATGAGCTATTGAAGCTTGACTAAAGGCATTGATTTCAAATTTTATTAATACTTAGAGTTATTTTAGTATTTCAGAATTCAAAAAAATTGCTCTTTATCCTATTCTTTTGAATTCCATAATACTGGAAAAATTAACGCAATTCTGGTATTTAATAAAATACTGTATTCTTTTGTATTCGAAAATACTATAATAATTAACGAAATATTAAAAAGGAATAGATTGGAATTCGTTTTTAAACAAAACTCAAACCTTTTAGAGAATACGATGGAATTGAACAGAAATGGAATTCAAAAATATTGAATAAAGCATAAAATCTTTTGGAAAATAACAAATTTTCAATTCTTTTTAATTTCTCGCTTCTTACTGGGCTCCGAATATTTTGTATTTAACGCAAAAAAACTATTTTCTTTACAATTACAGATTATTTTAAACAAAAAAGGGGATGTCCATAAAGCATGTGATATTTCGTTTAAATATTTTTAAAACCCTCCACCCGTGTGGAAAAATTCCCAAAGTTTCCCAATCTGAGATTGGGCTCCAATCTGGGCCCATCTGGGCTTCTCATTTTAGAAAAAATAAGAAAAATAAACAATATTAATGAACTACATTAATGTTTATATAATTTGTTGCATGAATTACTAACATATATGTTGAAATTTTTTCTGTTTAAGAATAACTTCAAATTTATCTTAACGTGCTTTCAATTTGGGATTTCCCACTCAAATCCCAATCTAATGTGAAAACGAGCAAATAGTATCGCTGATGTCAAAATTTACACTCACCAGTCGCAGACGTTAATAAAATGAATAAAAATAAATAAATAAATGGATAAAATGAATCAGGGAAATAAAATGAGAAGACACATTTTCAAGTTAATCTGTCAAAAATATAACTTAAATAAATAAGAGCAATGTTCTCGTATGTTAATTGAATACATAAAATTCTTTGTTGTTATCGGATATAATTATAACGTTTTATTTCTTAACCTTGAATTTAATCTCCTCTCTAAGAGTGAATTATAAAAATTGTTTTTTAAATTCGTGTACTGTTGGCGCCAAGCAGTGAACTTGGGCGTCTGCGTCTGCGCAGAGTCAAGAGTAAAAATGGCGACGCTAGCCCAGGACGCTGCTGACGTGAAACGTGCTCCCGTGTATTAAATTCAACTTTTTGATTGCCCAAATTGCACGTAATATTGCAGCAACATTGCAAGGCAACATTGGCAATATTGCCTGGCAATGTTGTGGCAATGCTGCCGTAATATTGCTATGTCCGCCTTTTCGCAACGTTGCCAGGAAACATTGCTGCAATATTGCTGCAATGTTGCGGTAATGTTGCTGCAGTATTGCGGTTATGTTGTTGCAATATTACGGTAATATGGTTGTAAAAAAAAGATTTTTAATTAAGAAATATTATTTGACATTAGAGAATACGCGAATTTGCGAATGTTTAATTAACTTAATTGCTCATTAAACGCATTGAGGAACCCTATCGACTAGAAATTAAGTATTAAAAATCTTAACGCCAATGAGATTCGAACCTAAGCAACATAATCACCGAATGCGAGCGCCTTAAGCATCGCGGCTATTATGAACGCCCAACCAATTTTTCCACACGAGCAGTCATGATATGTCGTGATATTTATAACATACCCCCGTCAAAAACATGTGATAATTTACTAACCCCCTCCACCCTCTAGGTTTCTTATCCTAAAAATTATGTTAAAAAAATCGATTTTTAGACAAATAAAAAATATGAAAACGGTTGAAAAACATATTTAGATGATATGCAAAAAAAGCGGAAACTTTTTTTATATTATCAAAATTCAGAAAAGTACACGGAGAGCAGAGCAGTGTATATGCTATCCAGGAGGGAGTAGAATTTACAAAACAGTTGTTTCATTTTTGGCCTGACAACACGAATTGTAAGGTTAGGTTCATGTGCTGTCAAATTTACTCAACATATAAATTTAATTATAATTATTTACTTAAAACTATATTTGCAATATTGTTTATTATACATATAAACTTTTCAAACAAGCATTTTCATAAATGTTTCACTTTTTTTTAATCGATATAAAATTTCTGATTACATAAACATTTTAACGAAATTTAAAAAATTATAAAAGATGTTACAAATCAAAAGCTAAAAATAAGTTCCTTTCATAAATATCACGTGATACGAGATTAATATACCCCCCTCCCTCTTAGAATATAGCATGATAATTTACCAGACCCCCCCCCCTAGCCGTATCACATGCTTTATGGACGCACCCTAAACGTTGCTTCAAACACAATGATTTGAAGATTAATTAGTCAATTAAGTGAATTAATGTTATTTTTTCTTGACTCGAATAATTGTTTTTCAGTGTGGTACAATTATTATTCGTTTACTTCAAATACTTTCCAGTTTAGTGCTAATTTGTTTTTCATATGTAATGCTAGATATTATCTACAATCGATTTTCTTGCTTCTGGATCATATCAAAGGCGAGTAGGACATGCTTTTCAAACTTGCATGGGCCAATCCTCTTTCAGTAAAAGTTTGCATAATACATTGAATGCATTTGAGCAAGTTGATCATCCATGGGTACGATATCCTAGTACAATTCAACAAATGGAAGATGTGAAAACAAGGTGATGTTCAGAATCTTATGCAAAAATATCTTGAGAAACTTTTTGATTTCTAAATAAAAATAAAAATAATCAACTTTTCTGTACTGGAAAAAATACAGCATTGAATCATGTAAACTTTATTTGGTTCAAATATATCGTGGAATTAAATAGGGACGAGTCAATAATGATATTGATTCAAAAAAGTGATTTTCTTGGTATGATATGATTAAGAGACTTACATATTTTCTTCACCCAAGTCAATATGGTTTTCAATCAAGTAATTGAACAATTTGCAAAAATTTTGAAAAATATTAAACCGAGATAAATATTTTTCTTAATCTGAAAACATAGTTTCTTGATTTAAGAAAACATAGGATATTCAACGAAGAAATATATTTTCTTGATCTAAGTAAAAATTTTATTGATCTTCCTCCTACCACCACTCTCGCAATTCTTCTAATTCCTCTGTCGAACATTTTTTTCTTTTAATTAATTTACATTTTTATATTTTATTAATTTATAAATTATCTGTATCTTATACATATATACTTATAATTATACCATTATTTATTATAGCTAACCCAATACATTATAAATTAAAATATCGCACTGACACTGGGATTGAACTCGAGACGCACACAATGAGTGATGACCACGCTACCCACGAGACTATGCTGTTTTGACGTTTCTAAAATAAAAACTGACATATGGGCGATTCTCCAAGTAATGCAGAATTTAATGTCCCTAGTCTTACACTTAATTAATTTTTTCAGAATATTATAAAATAACAATTAAACAAAATTATTTATAAATTTATACCAGACAGACAATTCTGATGATATTTTATAAATGCTCATTAATTTTTACACGGAAGAAAATGTGGAGCTGCACTTACTATAGTCGAGGTTAAATTAACCACAAAAACTAGTAATATATAGCACAGCTAAACACATAGTCAAAAATACTTTACATAGAATAAATGTTACACTGAAAAAAAAGGAATAGTTGTGGCAACCATTTATATTGATAAATACGTCCCAACCATATTATGTGGTTGACAAATCCATATATATGGTTAAACGAACCTTTTATATGAATGTACCAACTTTTGATATGGTTGTTCCAACTATTGACATAGATATGTCAACCACAGATATGGATATGTCAACCGTACATATGGATGGGACGTATTTATCAATAAAAATGGTTGCCACAACCATGCCACTTTTTTCCGTGTACCACACAGTGCAAAGCTCAGTAGTAGAGGGTATCTATCAGATGGTCGCGGTAACTCTGCGCTTGCTTAAGTATGCTACAGCTGTGGGCGATATTACCGCAGGCTAGGTATATAGTTACTAGTTTACGATGGTAGGTGCAACTACATCATTTCTTTTCGCGTATAACGATATGTTTATTATTTTAAGACTAAACCGTCGGAAGAAATTTGCCTTATGAATCACGTGACCACCGCCGTTTTTCACTACATGTCCTTAAATAAAAGAAAAGTTACAAATAAAATGAACAAATTTATTTAGTTCAAGAAATATAAATTCTTGAAGCAATACTCGATTATTTCTCTTAAGAAATAGCTGTCCTTTAAGTATATATTTTTTTTTTTTTTTTCTTCGAGGTTTGGGAAAATGACAAGCGCGTGTACACCCCCCGTGTGTGGGACTCCATTGAGACTACCCACTAAACCCGTCTCCTCCAACCCGGGTATTTGCCTTCCTGCGGAACTGCCCTCATGGGTCATATGACCACCTGTTATTTTTTATCAAAAGCCCTTAATCATGTGAGAGAGAATGAAAAACTTAAAATATTTTGTCTCATTTTTAAAAAACGCTAAACTGTTTTATTTTCAATTTTTTAATTTTTTCATAAGAAAAGGTTAAGTTTTGTACTTCTCTAATCCGAGTAAGAGACTAGTGATATGTTTTACCACCCAAAATGTTAATCCTGTGTTAATCAGGTGTAAAATTGTGATTTCTTTTATGATAAAATGTGATTTTTTTAGATTTTCTCGAAAGTTTCAATTTCCTAACGTGATTGGCGTTGTTGACGGAACCCAGATTGCAATCTTTCCACCACATAATGATGTTGAGGAGGCATATTTCAATAGGAAAGGTTACCATTCTTTAAATGCAATGATCGTAAGTGTATATGAGTGAAAGCTATATATGTAGGCAATATTTGAAATTGTTATTTAAAGTTTTAAAAGTAACAAATTTTACAGAAAATTCCTTGTCATATATGGGGATATCAGTTATAGTATAGATAATTGAAATATTTGTTCACGTTGTTTGTTACAGTTGCCCTGTAAATCGAAGTGAATAAACCAAATGCACTTGAAGTTATAATGTCCACAATTTGAATGAACTTTAAAGTAAAAATAATTGTATGATCTTGAAAGTCCATGAAAATTATTCGCTTATGGAACTGCGAAAATTATTTAAATAACATTTTCTTCACTAAACGTGACGCGCCAGGGTGAAAGGGACCTTCGCTTTAAAATTTTGTTTGTTGAGTTTTTGATGTCAACTGACAGTTTTTGAGTTTCTCTTCCAGATACAAAAATAAAAAGAAATTTATATCAATTTTTGTGTGTGTTAATAATGGCCAAACACGGCGCCACTAATCAAGCGCCCACTCACAAGTCTTACTTTAAACGTCGGTCCCATAAAATTAAAATTCGGTAATTCAAATTTTATCACTAGAATTATTAGTTTTTGAGTTGCTTTATTATTTCCAAAAAGGAAAACTTGATTTCATCAAATACTTCTTATGTTATAAT
>WNHD01004166.1:0-13989 GCA_011057455.1 Ganaspis sp. Gsp50 | reverse complement strand
TTGTTTTTGATATCAAGAGAATAATGTCCTCCCAAAATGAGAGGAATATTCTTGTGCCCTATTCTAGAGGAAAATTCGCATCATTATGAGAGGATTCCTTTCAATTCGAGTTTATTTTTTTTTCGGTGTGCATCATTTTGTTTAAAAAGACATTTAGCAAGTTTCGACTAAAGAAAATTGCAATAAATAAGTTTGTTTCCAATCGAAAAAGCAAAATTTTACACAAAATTATAACCTCACTTTCAATGTTTGTCTGATTCCTTCTTAAATGGAAATATTAAATAAAAATTTCGTTAACTGGATAATCTATTGTATAAAAGCTGGACTAAATACAAAAGTTAAAAAAAATAAAAAAAATTCCTTTATAAAATAAAATTTTCAAAAATGCAAATTAAATTGAATATAAATTTTCTACCTTATGAAATTCGGTAACAAAACAATATTCGGTGAAATTCGAGTTTATATTAATTTCGATACCTTATAGAAATTCCAATAAATCCAATGTGAGGAATATAGCGATTTTAGATATACAGATTTATAAATATTGTTATTCTTACGAATTTTTTGTCTGGAAGTAATATTTTAAGAATCAATTTAAGGACCTTGAAGTAGACTTACTAATCACGTAATGATGCTCATCACCCTCGTGTTCGTGATCGTGACTGTGACCTTTGCCCCCTACGTGCTCTTCGTGATGTTCCTGGCCGTGTGAGTGACCGTGTGAATGCGAATGAGCCACTGCAAAGTAAAATTAAAATAATTAAAAAAATTACAACTTTATTTTAATGCGATTCTTTAAATATTTCGTTACTAACGAATTATATTACTACAATGTTTTTTATTGCTATTATCACCATTATTCCTAATCATAATAAAACCTTTGCGCCTCTCATAATTAAAATTTATGTTAAATCTTTTCTTAACAAACAAAAATGAATTCGGTTTAAAAAATTTACCAGTTTTTGCTCACGTATGTTACAATTCTTTGTGTCTTATCTCTTATTAGGTAATAATTACTTTTTATTAAGTGATTATTTGTTACTAAGTGATTATTATTTTTTATTAAGTAATTTCGGCTTGAAAATAAATTAAGACGCAACGAAGACGATATTTTTGCAGTTACAAGTAAAATCCAAAAGTACCTATTTTTAATTTTGAATCATCTATTTTAGTCATACTATTTGCGGACATTAATGTACGGGCTTTATAAATGACGTAACACATGTCAATGGAAATTATCAATGAAGAGCGAATGTCCTTAGAGTTGTTAAGCGTACAATTACATGGATAGATAAACAGTTATCTATTTTCTATTGTTGTCAAAGTTTCCGTATGCTTCCATCTACGTTGTGGTATTATTTTGCTACATAATTTTATCATTATCGAGAGTAGCAATATATTAATTTTAGATCCACTGAATTACAAATAATGTAATATTAGAGTAGTTAATATTAAACTATTTTATGCATATATTCACATACTTTTGACCCACTAAAGAAATTTTAATGAGGTAATCTGAGAGCATATTATAGTATCGTAATTACAATTTCAGTATAATCCAATGTATGTTCAGGTTTAATTACCATACTTTTTATAAAAAGAAATTTTTTCTGAAGGAATATTTTTCGATAATCATTAATTAGCAAGTGGCAAGTTTAAAAATACGTTTTTTTATCTTTCAAATGAAAAAGTGTTCGGTTAAGTCTCATACTCCGAAAACTTTCATCGAGAAAGTTTTTTGTCTATTATTATGGAAGCCTTTTGCCAAGTTTCGAAAAGATTGTTTAATTATTCATGGAAATAAACAGTTTAAAAAAACAAGGCGCTGCTGATAATGATGGAACCTGTCAATTTGCTAAGGTAACTCCGAAGAATCGGCTTCATGGAATCATTGTTTTGGAATTGACGGTAGCGCCCTGTTTATGTAAACTGTTGTATTTCCACCAACTATTGAACATTTGTTTGAAATTGAATATTTGTTTGAAACTTAGTAAAAAATGTCCTCAATAATAAACGAAAAACTTCCATACTAAAAGTTTCCCCAATTTGAAAATTGGCCGCAACAATTTTTCATTTGAAAATAGCGTACATATTTCTATAAACTTATCACTTTGTTATACAGAATTTTATTCTACAATAATTTGAATTTTCGCTTTAACTTTAGGCATCCTTATTACATGTACTGAGCAGCTCTACCACGTTGTAATTAATTTTAAAAATACTTGACCGAGATATGACGATCTGATTACAAAAACATAATAAATTTTAAAAAAAATACTTTTTAATTTTTTCAATAAAAACATTTGTTGGAGAAACGAAGTTCAAGGAGGAAATTTGTCACGTTTTCGCACATCTACAATTTAATATTAAATGGATAATAATTTTTGGACTTGGAAAATTCGATGAAGCTTAGTTTGAGAGCGCGAATGCATCTCACGTTTTCGAGCGCCAAACCAGTTGCTGTATGTGCCCCCTCAATTAGCAATGATTTAATAATCGCACTGTTTCATTAATAGCTTACTATTTTTCAAACCACAACGAAATTTTTGATGTGACCCATTCATTTTCATTTTTGATGTAACCCATTATTCAAAAAATAAGTCTAGTAAAATGACGTGCGACAAATTGAAGATTTATATTAATATTATCATTTTCAATTATTGTTACTATTGAATCATCTGAATAAATTTGTCTATTGTAAGTGCAAAGTCATGTGAATAATTTATCTTCACACTTGAATGAAGATAATTCCTGCTACGGTTGATTAATTCTTTAGGCATAGGTTAAAGAAATTGGAACGTAATAGTCGAAAGATGTTGAGAAAGCCGTCGAAAGTCGGTCGTTTGGTCCAACGACCCTCAACCCGGGTCATCGTCACGAGAGAAGAAAGCTTACATGTAGATAACTAGATCTTTTCAATCATTTCACGTATCATTCTCGAACATGTGTTCCTTAGCTTGGGCTAGCCTTCATTACAGAATGTTCAGCAAAAGTCTTATCATTTCTTCTTAGAGCGAACGATGTGGATCAAAATGTTCCACTGATATTCTATTGCACGTCTGTTGGATATAACTATTTATTTATCCCGGTGCCCATTTATCCATCTATCATTCTGCCTATCTACTTATCTATCCATATGGATATATGGATGCAAGATAGTTGCAAAAATTAGTGTCTTGAAAGTGTCTTGCGGTAAGACACTTGATGTCTTTTGGTAAGACACTTTGAAGACATTATTTTTGACAGTGATCTATCTATCATAGCTTGAACATATTACAATAGGAACATGAAGACAACACTTGAATTGAAGTAATACAAAAGCGGTTTCCGATGCAAGTGTGAGTAACTGAAAAAAGGGTGTTAGTCAGTAGGAGTCTGATGCTACCCGCAATCACAATCTTCCATCTAGTGGACGTCAAATCTAGGATTCTCCAAAACTCGAGAAAAGAAAATCCATCCAGCATATAACTATCCATTTATCTAGCTTTCCGCAATTAAGAAGTGGCTTGAGCAACGATTGGTTTCTTTTTTTCAATCATAGTATCAATGTTTGTGACAATTTTTATTACATATGCATCACATTACAGTCATTAATGTCTCTTCGAATTTACCCGAGCGGAAATATTCCCAGAACCTTGATCGTGACGGGTTCGATTGTGTAATTCGAATATCCATCTCATCTCCCTAACATTCAATTTTTTTATAATTACAAAAATTGAAAGAATTAGAAGGTCAGGAAGATGAGATGGAGATTCGAATTACATAATCGAACCCATTAGATTCTTCTATAATAGCAGATGAAACCGACTAGGACAACATCACACTCCTAATACCTTTCGTGTTTTATCTGCCAAAAGGTCAAATTTTCTACACGGATACAGAATCGAATAAAACACGTGGTCCTTAATTTTGTGAAAGTTATGACGAGGAAGAGGAAGATGCAAGAATCTGACGAGGAAGAGGAAGAATCGAATAAAACACGTGGTCCTTAATTTTGTGAAAGTTATGACGAGGAAGAGGAAGATGCAAACTAAAATTTTTGGCTTTATTGTGAAAACAAAGAAAAATTATAAACAAGTTCCGCTTCCGCGTTCAGATATGACAGTTAAGGTTACTGCAATTGGTATGTGTAAATTTCTCACGTGAGCATAAACTGAAATCGAATGTTTGCTAATTCGTCTTGCATAACTGAAAGCGTGTCGATCAACTTGAATACATCAATTTTGCGTAATAGCATACAATGTTTGCTTGAGGTAACACGCCGTTGGTACAAAATGTATTGGTCATATCCAGTAAGAAATTTGCAATAGGTTGTAACAATTAAATCCATTTCGATTTATATTTCTATTTGGTATCGACAATTCGGTGTCATCGAGAAGTGGCCCAGTAACATCTTGACGGTACAGGAATAAATCGATGAAATAGATGGTACGCAAAGAAATATATTTTATGAATAAATAGATTGTTCGCAAAAAAACACATGGTATGACTAAATAGATGGTTCGCAAAGAAATACATGGTATGAATAAATACGTAAAGAAATATAGATGGAATACTTAAATACCTCAAGTATAAAATATTCCGTTGACTGAATGAATGAAATAAAAAAATAAAAATGAATATGGCATTAAGAACAATTTTAGTAATCGGAAAACTAGATTGCACCCATCACCTTTTTTGTAATCGCATCTATTACTTCTATCTTTTTTGTTCCGCATCTATTACTATTCCTAAACTATTCGTATATTGAATTAAGTGATCTTATGAAGGTTACTTTCCTAAGATCACTCAATCTTCTTGATTGAATACAATTTTGAAAGGAACCTTATACTTTTCCTGTTCGATTCAAAGGTATCAGGAATTTTAATTATCATCATTCGTGAGTGTGTCGTATATGCAAATATGACAAATTGCACAATCAAAACATTAACATAGTACTTTCATCTGTCTCTATAATTTAATAAATAGATGCATATTGAATTAATAAACTCGACATTTTCTTTCTCTTTCACAAATCGTATTCAGGAAATCCCGTTTAGTTTAGAAATAGATAAATTGACATCAAACTGGATATTAAAATAATCGCGTGATTAGTAATTTCGGAGTTGAAAGATTAAAAATGCCTTGTTTGGTTCGTTCTTGACCTTGGCACTGGAAGTATGTTGGGCATTTGGGTCAAATCGATCCGCAACGCCCAAACTCCGGGACTCTAGAAGTGGGTGGAAAGCGGAAAAAGAGTTGCAAGGACGTACCGAGGGTAGAGTTGCACCGAGAGGACCACATCGGGGAGGATATACGTATATATAAAAGTTACACTTGCTATTCAATTTTACGAAAGAGAAGAATTACTTTTCAGTTTAATTTCTACTTTATTCTCTAATTCGACTTAATTTGTGTTTTCTAATTCAATTCAATTTTTCATCTAATTCAGTTCAATTTTTTATCTAATTCAATTCAATTTTTTATCTAATTTAATTTAATTTGTTTATTGTAATTCAGTTTTAATTCTTCATTTTATTTCTGCTCCTAGATAGTTGATCCGTTTATGTTTGTTCAGATGGTACATAATATGATCAATAATGAATGAGCATTCAAGTAGGAAATCATCCTTATAATGCTCTGCAAACTTCCTTCTTCTAGAAATCAAAAATTGTAGATTTAAATTGCAGATTTATCACTTCGGTCATTAATTGTAAATTCAATTTTTCACTGAACAGGGGTTGCAGTTCTCATACTTGCAAAAAAAATTATAAGCCCTTTGATCCAGAAGCTCAATTATAATACAAACTTGGCTAATTTTCATTAAATCAACCAAATCGAAATACATTTTACGAAATTTTACTCTCTACTTCATTTATCTAAAACGATTCCCATAAGAATGACAAATAGTAACGATCTCACATAAATATCAGGTTCCACCAACTTGATTAATCATCGATAATTACCTACCAGATGTAATACTTGAACGACCCAAACTAATCCTAATGTTAATTTATCTCACGTTCTGAAACTTTCAACACTATAATAAATTCTTGTAGAAGATTTTATTACTTTTTAACCACTTCTGTATTACGATTGAATATGGATATCAACATAATTTTGTTTCCTCATATAGAGGAAGTATTTTAATATTTTATCAACTTTGACATAATAATAGTTTAATTCGTAATAGTTTGATTCGTAATAGTTTGATTCGCAATAGTTTGATTCATAATAATTTTGATTCATAGTAGTTTAATCATTTATAACTTTTGCCTTTAATTTAGTTACTAAAATTGCTCACAATAATGACATTCAGCAAATCATTGAGCAAACAGGTTTCTTCATAATTGGATAAAAAGTACGCACCGCTAAAAGAAATTCTTGGTAGGTTTTACTGTAAGTCTTTGTATTTCCAAAATTTTTGGAATCAAATGGTTTTGATAATTTTAATAAATCTTAATGAAGATACAAAAAAGTTTCGACTTGCGGCTAAATAATTTACATAAGGTTGTTAAAATAATTTCACATCGAGTCCATTTGGCAAATATTTACGAGAATATTTACTAGCTTAACCTATTTTGGAAGTTTTTCGATTACAATAATTGTGATGACATATCTTATGACCAATAATAAAATTGTTGGTCATCTTCAGCACAATATATGGTATGGAAAAACTTTTAAAAGATTTACCGGCTCTATAATTTATTTCTTATAGAAGCATGCGTTCCACATGACCTAATCTATTTAATTGATTCAATAATTTCAAATCACAACTAGTATCAAAGATCAAAATTTCGACTCGAGTATATATAAATATTAATTCCATCTACAGTATTCTTACTTAACTTAACCTAAAGTCAAAAATAAGTGTACTCATCAAAATTCTATTGCAAACTTATGGAACTAGTTCAGGAGCATAGATTAAGAAAACTTTAGTTTTTAGTAAAAGTATAGTCAAAACTACAATAAATTTCGTCTAGAATGAGCCTTAAAACGCATTTTCTTTATTGAAAGAACAAGAATTGTGCGATCATGATGGATTGTGAAATTTACGAAAGACGCAGTTCAGATTATGATCTATTATAAAACAATGACTCCATATTTCCGGTATTTTAGCAAGTTTGAAGTTATCAGTCTCATTAGTTCGTGTTTCAGATGAAAAGCATATCTGAACTGCCTTTCTTCGTCCGTTCTGGATAAGTATTCTAGATTCTAGCCCACCAGGAATTATTCTATTATTCAATCAGCTCTTACACCAGTAACCTACTGAGAGATTCTAGGCAGTGTCATATCACAATTTCTAGAAATATCGACTAATCTTGCGATTAAATTAATTATTCTAAGAAATAAAGTTCTTTTCAACTATACGTGTATCATTTTAACACAATGTACTTATTAGTCCATAAAATTTCACGTCTAACAGATTTCTGCCTGTACTTGTGCGGATCATGAGTGCACTTCACAATTCCCATTCTCATTATCCCACAAAACTTGTTAGATAACTACTACTATTGACCATTCCCGGTCATTTCTCCAAATCCAAAATCCCGAATACTGTTCTCCCGAAAGTCTAATTTCCCGAAAGTCTAATTTCCCGAAGACCTTTTTCCCGTAAACCTTTTTCACGATGAACTATAAACCCGAAAAATATAAAAAAATTTGCTATTATATAAGTGTTTAATATAAGAAATATTTGCATGGAGAAAAATTGCAAGAGAAATGTACCTAACTTAGTTAAATAGAACAATGTTGTATTTCATTGTTGTGGTAAATAAAACCTTTGATAAATAAAACCTCTGATAAATAAAACCTTTCATTGTAAAAACACTGACAGCGGTTGATAAACATTTGTATAGTTACGACAGTAACAGGAGTCATTCTTATGTTCTGCAAATTCTTCGGGAAAAATGTATTCGAGAGAATAGTGTTCGGGATCTTGTCTTCGGGAATTTGGATTTTCGGGAAATTAGACTTTCGGGAGAACAGTATCCAGGATTTTGGATTCGGAAAAATGACCGGTAATCGTTAGTTCATTGTAGTTATTCAACATGTCTTGTTAGTTAATAGTGATAACTACTATCAACTAACAAAACTTGTTAATTGACTACCGTTATAATTAACATTATGCTAATACAAAAAGTGTTGATAAAAAGAGGTTCGTCTATTGCAGAGACTCACTGGCAATTTGGAGTCCCAGCATCAGCATGAATCCAACGAGAATCGCGGCCAGTTGAAGAAGTCCACTTTTGTCATTGGCTCGTTCTCTGGCAAGAACTTCGAAGAAGACGACATAGAGTAAAGTTCCAGCTGCCATACCCTGGAGGATAGTTGGCACTGGTCCGAGATTTTCGCTGTCGTTCTTGAAGTGTCCCAAAGACAGTCCGGCTACAATTCCTAATGGGGTGACCATGGAGAAGACAGACATGTATCCAAGAATGGTTTTACTGGATGTTCCCGCCACGAAGAGCTCCATTCCCACACAGAAGGAGATCACCAACTTGTGAGTGGCAATGGCAGCTGCCAGATACACAACCGAATTCAACGACGGTTCCAGTCCAACAGCCAAACCCTCAAAGATCGCATGAAACGAAAGGGCAAGAACGGTTAGCAGACCTCGAATAGAATTCTCTGCCCTTTGAGTTCTGTCCTCCTCCTTCGAGAGAGATTCCAATTCGTATTTCACATGCTGAGACACTACTGGTGTTTCGGAAGAAGAGGAGAGGACGAAAATCGGAGGGAGGATTTTCAGGGGTCTTTCTTGGTTGTGGAGATTTAGATTCCCGCAGGTTCTGACCTTTTCGATTGTTTCCTTCTCGTTTTCGTTGCAGTTCCCGTCAGTGTGTTTCCAAGATCTGGTGTCGGTTGTGGATGTTCCTCCTTGGTTATTATTATTATTGTTGTTATTGTTATTGTTGTTGCACCTCCTGACGGAGACGGTGCGGTAAAGAAGGTTTTTAGAGGATTCGGGTTTGCTTGTAAGAGCTGCGTGGACCGCTTCTTCTACGAGGTAGACGAAAAAGAAACCTCCACAGAAGAGGAGTTCTGCTAGGCTCAAAGAACCCAGGGTGGCTAATTGTCCATTAGATTGGTGTCTTTCGACGCTCTGTCGCACTTCTGGTGCCAGGTGGAGAAATGTCGTGAAGAGGAGGACTCCTCCGCCAAAACAGAGCAATAAAGATGTCAGGAGACCCTGAAGTAATTACTGTCTTAGAGATTTGCTGAAAAATTGGAACTTCCTTTTTGTACTCGGCACTTTTACGACTTAAAATTTTTGTAATCAGGATTTTTGTGTTCAATAAAAAACTAGTACGTAAAAACGCTTTGATGGATGTTTTTAACTTCTTGTGTCTGAATTTACATGCAGCATAAAAAGTATTGATCAACTACTGCTGATAATTTATATTTATACGTTATGAATCGATTAACTGTTGTGTCAACTTTATGTGATTGGTTTCAATTTCCCTTGATTCTCATTTATTGAAAAACTTTCTATTGACGAATGAATATGTATTCTGTTGAATTTTCATGCTTTGTATTTTTTTTAAACGTGATGAGTTAATAGGTATACATATTTATGTGTTAAACAATGCAGTGCTTTGTTAAAATTGACGGTAATTAACTGAGATAAGAATAATAAGACTTAACAGAAGAAATTCCTTTCTGACATTTTTTGCTTCCGTTTCAAGTTCGTTATATAAACAATGCTTCAAAGTTTAAAGAAAATGATCCATAAAGTGTTGAAAAATTATAGTGTTATTTAAACTATACCAATAAACTAGTCATCTTTAGATAATAATGGAGTTTTAAAGTTGTCATTAAATTTCTAATGTTTCATTTATCGTACATCTTTCTTTATTCGCAATTCAGATTAAAAATTTAAATTACGTTTATGTTACTAAGTAGATTCAAACAATAAACAATATAGTGGAATATTATAATAATAAGAAAATCTGCATGAAAAATTAACATAAATAATTTGATAGTCAAAAATTAAAAAATTAGAAATAAAAATTTATTAAATGACATTTAAGCATATATATACACAGGTAATTCATTAATGACAACGATAACGTTTAGTGTATGTCACGTGAATCCCAAAAGAGGAAGTGAAACTTGTTTATGTAGTGCTTCTGATAAATGTGCAAAGATAAACATTCTTGAATTAATTATTGTAATAGTTGACACAAAAATTTCCTTGTTTTATATTGGCGTTAAATAACTTCACTTATTTGTCCATTATATTTACTTGCAAAATACTGTCAAACATTATTCAAATAATTTTTATTTACACAATTTCCTTATAAATGAATTTTTTATTTTTTCATAGCGCGGAAAATTGTACATAATAAATAAATAAGTAAATCAATTCCCTTTGAAAATATTATTTTCGTAATATATTAGGGCATTGCGGCCAAATCGGATACCAATCATAGCTTTTGCAACTCGTATTTTTTTGAAACTTTTTTCTTTTAGTATACTGTTTGAAACTAGCTTTCATGATCTTCTCCAATTTTTGTTGTCAACCCATTCAAAAGCTATTAATTTTTAAATAATTAGTCACTTTAATTTCGAAAGCTTATATCTTTGCGAAAAATTTTAAGACTAGTCTAATAATGGGCAAACGATGGGATATACATTTTTTAAAATTTTAGTTTTCATATTTCCACTTGGAGACTGTATCTCACAAGTTTGGTTTTCAGCCATAAGGATCAACTTTTTTAAAATTACTAAAAATTTGTTAAAAGAACAACAGTTTTTTTTTTAAATAAGAAAATCAAACTGCTTTTACATTGATAAAAATGAAGATTTATTCTTATAATTCAAAAACCAAATAGTAATAGCTTTTGGATTTTTTTTTCGATATTGTTTATAAAAAGTACGTTTAAAAACAAAATTTTTAAAAAAAGTTACGTTTGGACAATTCTTCGCAAAGTTATAAGTTTTCGAAAAAATTGACGTAATTTTTTCAAAATTCATAGCTTTTGAATGGCTTGACAAACAAAATTGAAAAAATCATAAAAGCTAGTCTCAAAAAGAACTAAACGAGAAAAAAGCTTCAAAAAAAAATCGAGTTTCAAAAGCTGATTGCTATCCGATTTGGTATGTAATGCCCCATTAATATGTCAAATCAAAATAATGAATATAACGAAATATTTTTTTAAAACTTCATTGAAATCAAAAAGATCTTAATAATTGTTAATGATTTAATTGAATAATAAAAACTTTTGAAACTTAATTCCAATTAAATTAATCAATTTATAAAATAGAAATAAAATATTAGGTTAAATCAATAGATAATAATATTTGCCCACCCCATATAATGTTTTATAATTTTCATATTATATGCTAATTATAAACTTTTATTAAAGAAAATTTTAAGTATTGGCAAAGCTATGAAACATCTATTCATAAAAAAATTTTCAAAAAAAATTAAAAATGGCCTTTTTTAGAAACTCGAATTTTTTAATTTTTCAAAAAATGGCCGCCGATTTTTTAAAAAATCTTTAAAGTTTTATACTTTAGTTTTTAATTGGAGCTAAAAAGTCAGTAATAGCTCATTTTGAAGCTGTTTAACATTTTTTTAATTGATTTATTGAGCATTAAAAAATCCATTTCTTTAAGTCTCATTAAAACTTAAACTGCTTTTGCAAAAATGATGGCACAATATTTTCTCGATAATCATTGGAAAGCTTGAGTTAAGACCTTAAAAACTATTTTTTGAAAATTTTTACATTCTCATCAATAATGAGAGTGTATTTAAAATTATTTTCAACAGAGATATGATATTATTTACTTAAAAAATGATTTTTTTTTCAAATGTTTATAATTCAAAAATTACTGATTGTAGAAAAAATGGTTCTGAAGAAAATGTTCCTTTTTCATGCATAATGCAAATAAAAAAGATTTCAATATTTTTCTTTTGCATTTTAAAATACCATCTTTTTTTGCAATTTTTATAAAGAAACATTTTTACATCTTTTAAAGTCTTAATGGTCAAAAAGTAGTTTGTACATTGTTTATTGTCCACAAAGAGGTAAAAACAATTCTTCTTAAAGTTCAAAAATTAATATTTAAAAATTTTAAAAAATATTAAAAAATATTCTTTAAATTAAATTAAGAGAAATTGATTTAAAAATTAAAATTGACTGCGAGAGTTGTGTAGTGGACAAATATTATTCAGCGGCAGTGTATTTATAATTTAAAATTAATGATAATTATTAATTAATGACATAATTATTAACGATAATTTACTTATTTATACATATATTATAAATTATTTCTTCATTCATTATGAAAATAACTATTAAAATAATTTTACAAAATTTTCTTTACCTCTAAGTCTTTAATTAAAACTTTCATCTTCACATATGGGTCATTCCACGCAATATTTTCATTCGAATTTTTTTTTCCATTGAAATAATTTTTTTCTAATTTTAAATGACAAATAAAGGGCCACGTGTTTTTTTATTTTTTTATTTGACAAAAATTACGGAAGTTATGATTTTTTGAAATTTAACATCTTTAGAAGTAGATGATTTTTGAAACACACTTTTCTCTGTTAGACTAGAAGATAAAAAATAATATAACATATAAAAATAATTAGTTTTTTCTTGAAGATTTCAAATATGTAGTGAAATATAAAGTGACTGCATTGAAAGCATATTATAAAACATTGAAATTACGTCTAAAAAGTGACTTTTCTCAAAACCGAAGCAATCGATTTTTCATTTTCATTTTATTTCAACTAGTGATATATTTAAACTATAAAAGGATAAAATATAAAAGAATTTTTTGCCCTTTATACCGAAGTGGTATTTTTTGTAGTTCAAGAACTATTTTCAACTCTTTAGTTTCGCTCATAGAGTTTCAAACAGATAATGTGTTAATATGATCTTTTCCTCTTAGACTTACAATTAGTTTGTTTTTGTCTTTTTTTCAGAAATGCAACACGTTAACATTTCCTTTTATTTAATAAATTATAAATAGCATTTTAATGGCAAAAAGCACTACTTCGGTATAAACGGCAAAAATTAGGAAACAAATGAATTTTACATGGAGCGTAAGCAATGTAAGGACACCCCCCCCCCCTCCTAAATACTTAAGTAATATTTGAATGACCGCTATAGCTAAAACAAAAAAATAAAAAAAATCGATTGCATCGGTTTTGTGAAAAGTGACTTTTTAAAAATAATTTCAATATTTTATATGCTTTCGTTGTAGTAACTTAATTTTCCATTAAGATGAATGTTCCAGTTAGGGACCTTGTGCCAATTTGTGTCCAGTTGCTTATAAGTATACAAAATTACACAAAATTCTTTAGTACAAAATGTTGAAAATATATTTTTTGAATTTACCTTACATATTTTGTAGGTTAGAATGTATTTCACATTAAAAATTTAAAAATAATCAAAAAGCTGATTTCATTTTAAACATTTTGTTATAAAAGAGGATAAAAACGTCGATCGGCATGCATTTCCATAGGAAGACACAAAATTGGTACACTAATATTATTTCACAAAAAAATTAATTACTAATTACATTTTAGGGATAAAAGATTTATTAATAGTAATTTCAATTCAAGAAATTATTACGTTTAATTTAATATAAAAATTAGTTTTGTAGAAAATCTTGAAGCAAAGATTTTTAACTGCAGTAAAATTTTAAGTAGGACACAAATTGGGACATTTACCTTATACTTAACAGAAAAAAGTGTGTTTGAAAAATCATCTACTTCTAAAGATGTTAAATTTCAAAAAATCATAACTTCCACAATGGAAATATTCCATGGAATGCAACATACAGGGATCACAGTCGTTTATTCGTACAATTTTAGGTGCAAAAGGGGATTTTCAATTTTAAAAAAGGGGATTTTCTTCCATAAAAAGGAGATTATTAAATGAAGAAAACAAAGAATAAAACAGCGATATTCAAAAATTTTAAAAAAGTAATTTTCTATAGAATTTAAATTACTCAAGGTCATTATTTTAAATATTAAAACCATTTTAA